>CAUYLG010037072.1:0-95336 GCA_963573385.1 Cacajao melanocephalus | reverse complement strand
TTTCTGACTTTACCTGGAGCTGAGTGAATTTAGAAAGCCAAGCGAAATACGAGGGAAGAGGAAGTAGCAAAAAGGCCCTGGGAGCTGCGTCCCCTAGCAAGCCATTCCTGCCTGGCACCATGGGGATCCATCAGGAGGGTGGCCAGAGGAGCAGGGGGTAAAACTCCACAGGGAGAAGGAAATCTCTAGCTGAACTTTGTAACAATTTGAATGGGCTGAGAAGCTTCCTGGCCAGAACTTGGTGGAGGGAGCAAATCCAATGTGCAGACGCCACAGTCCGGGGAAGAACAAAGCCCTTTTCTTTCACAGCTTGGAAGTGGATAGCCCAGGGCAAGTTTTCAAGCCCATCATGCCCTCCACCTGGAAACACACTCCTCAGGGCTGTTGCAGGGGATATGGTGGGAGTGAGACCAGCCCTTCTGTTTGCATGGAAGCCAGGTGAGGCCTGTGACTGCTGGCTTTCCCCCACTTCCCTGACAACCTGCATGACTCAGCAGAGGCAACCATAATCCTCTTAAGTACACAACTCCAGTGACCTGGGAATCTCATCCCCATCCCCCACAGCAGCTGAAGCAAGACCCACCCAAGGAGAGTCTGAGCTCAGACACACCTAGCCCCACCCCCACCTAATGGTCCTTCCGTATTCACCCTGGTACCAGAAGACCAAGGGGATATAATCTTGGGAGTTCTTGGGCCCTGCCCACTGCCAGTTACTCTCCATACTACTACAGCTGATGTTTTCCAGAAAGCACTGCCTCCTGACAGGAGGCCAACCAGCACAAAAATAGAGCATTAAACCACCAAAGCTAAGAACCTTTATGGAGTCCATTGCACCCCTGCTGCCACCTCCATCAGAACAGGCACTGGGATCCATGGCTGAGAAACCCACGGACAGTTCACATCACAAGACTCTGCAGACAACCTCCAGTACCAGCCCAGATCCAGGTAGACTTGCTGGGTGGCTAGACCCAGAAGAGAAACAACAATCACTACAGTTCAGCTCACAGGAAGCCACAATCATAGGAAAAGAGGGAGAGTACTACATCAAGGGAACACCCAGTGGAACAAAAGAATCTAAACAACAGCCTTCAGAGCTAGACCTTCTCTCTGACAGAGCCTACCCAAATAAGAAGGAACCAGAAAACTAACCCTGGTAATATGACAAAAAAAAAGGTTCATCAACTCCCCCAAAAACTTACACTAGTTCACCAGCAATGGTTCTAAACCAAGAAGAAATCCCTGATTTACCTGAAAAAGAATTCAGGAGGTTACTTATTAAGCTAATCAGGGAGGAACCAGAGAAAGGCAAAGCCCAATGCAAGGAAATTCCAAAAGTGATACAAGTGGAGGGAGAAATACTCAAGAAAATAGATAGCTTAAAGAAAAAAAAAATTCAAAAATTCAGGAAACTTTGGACACTTTTAGAAATGTGAAATGCTTTGGAAAGTCTCAGCAAGAGAATTGAACAAGTAGAAGAAAGAAATTCAGAGTTGAAGACAAGGTCTTCAAATTAACTCAATCCAATAAAGACAAAGACGAAAGAATAAGAAAATATGAACAAAGCCTCCAAGAAGTCTGAGATTATGTTTAACAACCAAACCTAAAAATAACTGGTGTTCCTGAGGAACAAGAAAATTTGAAAAGCTTGGAAAAACATATTTAGGGGAACAGTCAAGGAAAAATTCCCTGACATCCAAATACAAGTAGCACAAAGAACACCTGGAAAATTTATCACAAAAGGATCTTCACCTAGACACATTGTCATCAGGTTAAGGAAGATGAAAAAGAATCTTAAGAGCTGTAAGACAGAAGCACCAGGTAACCTAAAAAGGAAAATCTGTCAGATTAACAGCAGATTTCTCAGCAGAAACCCTACAGGCGAAAAGAGATTGGGACCCTATCTTCAGCATCCTCAAATAAAACATTATCGGACAAGAATTTGTAACCAGCAAAACTAAGCATCATATATAAGGAAAAATACAGTCATTTTCAGACAAACAAACGCTGAGAGAATTTGCCATTATCAAGCCACCACTACAAGAACTGCTAAAAGGAGCTCTAAATCTTGAAACAAATCCTGGAAACATACCAAAACAGAACCTCTTTAAAGCATAAATCACACAGGACCTATAAATCAAAAACACAAATTAAAAAGCAAAAACAAAAAAACCAAAGTACACAGGCAACAAAGAGCATGAAAAATGCAACAGTACCTCAGATTTCAATATTAACATTGAATGTAAATGGCCTAAATGCTCCACTTAAAAGATACAGAACCACAGCATGAATAAGAACTCACCAACCATCTGCTGCCTTCAGGAGATTCACCTAATATATAAGGACGCACATAAACTTAAAGCAAAGGGGCCAGGTGCGGTGGCTTATGCCTGTAATCCCAGCACTTTGGGAGGCCAAGGCAGGCAGATCATGAGGTCAAGAGCTCAAGACCATCCTGGCCAATGTGGTGAAACCCTGTCTCTACTAAAAATACAAAAATTAGCTGGGTGTGGTGGTGCACACCTGTAGTCCCAGATACTTGGGAGGCTGAGGCAGGAGAATTGCTTGAACCTGGGAGACAGAGGTTGTAGTGAGCCAAGATTACACCACTGCATTTCAGCCGGGTGACAGAGCAAGACTCCATCTCAAAAAAAAAAAAAAAAAGTAAAGGTGTGGAAAAAGCCATTTCATGCAAATGGACACCAAAGGCAAGCAGGGGTAGCTATTCTTATATTAGACAAAACAAACTTTAAAGTGACAGCAGTTAAAAGAGACAAAGAGGGACATTATATAATGGTAAAAGCCTTGTCCAACAAGAAAATATCACAATCTTAAACATATATGTGCCTAACACTGGAGCTCCCAAATAAAACAATTGCTAACAGACCTAAGAAATAGACAGCAACACAATAATAGTGGAAGACATCAATTCTCCACTGACAGCACTAGACAGGTCATCACGACAAAGTCAACAAAGAAATAGTGGATTTAAACTATACCTTGGAACAAATGGACTTAACAGATATATACAGAACATTTTATCCAATAACTGCAGAATACACATTCTATTCAACAGTGCATGGAACTTTCTCCAAGATAGAACATGTGATAGGCCATAAAACAAGCCTCAATAAATTTAGAAAATTGAAATTACATCAAGTACTCTCTCAGACCACAGTGGAATAAAACTGGAAATCAACCTCCAAAAGGAACTTTCAGAACCACGCAAGTACATGGAAATTAAATAACCTACTCCTGAATAAGCATTGGGTCAAAAACGAAATCAAGATGGAAATTAAAACATTCTTTGAAATGAATGACAGTAATGACAAAACCTATGAATACCTCTGGGATACGGCAAAGGTGGTGCTGGAAAGAAAGTTCATAGCCCTAAATGCCTACATCAAAAAGATTAAAAGAGCACAAAGTGACACTCTAAGGTCACACCTCAAGGAACTAGGGAAACAATAACATACCAAACCCAAACCCAGAAGAAGAAAGGAAATAATTAAGATCAGAGCAGAATTAAATAAAATTGAAACAACAACAACAAAAAAAACACACAAAAGATAAATAAAAAGCTGTTTCTTTGAAAAGAAATAAAATTGATAGATTTGCAAGATTAATCAAGAAAAGAAGAGATAAAATCCAAATAACCTCACCAAGAAACAAAACAGGAAATATTACAAACGATACCAGTGAAATACAAAAGATCATTCAAGGCTACTACGAACACCTTTAAGCATATAAACTAGGAAACTTAGAAGAGATGGATAAATTTCTGGAAAAATACAACCCTCCTAGCTTAAATCAGGAAGAATTAGATACCCTGAACAGATTATAGTAAGCAGCAAGACTGATATGGTAATTTAAAAATTACCAACAACAAAAAAAAAGCCAGGACCAGACAGATTCGCTGCAGAATTCTCTCAGACATTCAAAGAATAATTGGTACCAATCCTTTTGACACTATTCCACAAGACAGAGAAGGAAGGAACCCTCCATAATTCATTTTATGAAGCCAGCATCACCCTAATACCCAAACCAGGAAAGGATGTAACCAAAAAAGAAAACCACAGACCGATGTCCTTGATGAACATTGATGCTAATATCCTTAATAAAATACTAGCTAACCGAATCCAACAACATAACAAAAAGATAATCCACCATGATCAAGTGGGTTTCATATCAGGGATGCAGGGATGGTTTAACATACACAAGCCAATAAATGTGATACACCACATAAACAGAATTAAAAACAAAAATCACATAATCATCTCAGTAGATGCAGAAAAAGCATTATACAAAATCCAGCATCCTTTATGAGTAAAACTCTCAGCAAAATTGGCATACAAGGGACACACCTTAATGTAATAAAAGCCATCAATGACAAACCCACAGCCAACATAATATTGAATAGGGAAAAGTTAGAGCATTCCCTCTGAGAACTAGAACAAGATAAGAATGCCTACGGTTACCACTCCTCTTCATCAAAGTACTGGAAGTCCTAGCCAGAGCAGTCAGACAAGAGAAAGAAATAAAGGGCATACGAATTGGTAAAGAGGAAGTCAAACTGTCACTGTTCTCTGACAATATGATCTTTTACATTGAAAACCCAAAGGACTCCTACAGAAAGCTCCTATAACTGATAAAAGAATTTAGCAAAGTTTCTGGATACAAGATTAATGTACACAAATCAGTAACTCTTCTATTCACCAACAGTGACCAAGCAGAGAATCAAATCAAGAACTCAACCCCTTTTACAATAGCTGCAAAAAAAAAAAAAAAAAAATTACTTAGGAATATACCTAACCAAGGAGTCGAAAGACCTGTACAAGGAAAACTACAAAACACTGCTGATAGAAATTATAGATGACACAAATAAAAACACATCCCATGCTCACAGATGGGTAGAATCAATATTGTGAAAATGACCGTGCTGCCAAAAACAATCTACAAATACAGTGCAATCCCCATCAAAATACCACCATCAGTTGTTATGTTTTACACCCCCCGCAACCAATTTGTTTATCTGTTTTAGACAAAAACCCATTTTAAAATTGCTGAAAAAAAAAAAAAAAAAAAAAAAAAAAAAAACAACAACCTTAAGAATATACCTAACCAAGGAGGTGAAAGACCTCTATAAGAAAAACTACAAAACACTGCTAAAAGAAATCATAGACAACACAAACGGAAACACATCCCAAGCTCTTAGATGGGTAGAATCAATACTGTGAAAATGACCATACTGCCAAAGCAATATACAAATTCAATGCAATTCCCATCAAAATACCATCATTCTTTACAGAACTAGAAAAAGCAATTCTAAAATTCATGTGGAACCAAAAAATAGCTGGCATAGTCAAAGCAAGACTAAGCAAAAAGAACAAATATGGAGGAGGCATCACATTGTCTGATTTCAAACTATACTATAAGGCCATAGTCAACAAAAACAGCATGGTTCTGGTATAAAGTAGGCACATAGACCAATGGAACAGAATAGAGAACCCAGAAATAAAGCCAAACACTTAGAGCCAACTGATCTTCAACAAAGCAAACCAAGAAATGGGGATAAGACATCCTGTTCAACAAATGGTGCTGGGATAATTAGCAAGCCACATGTATAAGAATGAAACTGGATCCTCATCTTTTAACTTATGCAAAAGTCAACTCGAGGTGGATCAAAGACTTAAATCTAAGACGTGAGACCACAGAAACTCTAGAAGATGACACCGGAAAAACCCTTCTATACATTGGCATAGGCAAAGACTTCATGACCAAGAACCCAAAAGCAAATGCAACAAAAACCCAAAAGCAAATGCAACCAAAATAGACAGATGGAACTTACTAATAATTGAACTAAAAAGCTTCTGCACAGCAAAAGAAACAATCAGCTGAGTTAACAGACAACCCACAGAGTGGGAGAAAACCTCAATTTATACATTCAACAAAGGACTAATATCCAGAATCTACAAGAAGTCAGACAAATCAGCAAGAAAAAAACAATTCCATTAAAAAGTGGGCTAAGGAGATGAATAGACAGTTCTCAAAAGAAGATATACAGATGTCCAACAAACATGAAAAAATACTCAGCATCACTAATTTTCAGGGAAATGCAAATCAAAACCTCAATGTGATACCACTTTACTCCTGCAAGAATAGCCATAATCAACAAATAAAAAAATAATAGATGTTGGCAAGGATGTGGTGAATAGGGGACACTTTCACACTGCTGGTGGGAAGGTAAACTAGTACAACCACTACGGAAAATAGTGTGGAGATTCCTTAAAGAACTAAAAGTAGAACTATCATTTGATCCAGCAATCCCACTACTGGGTATCAGAGGAAAAAAGTCATTAAATGAAAAAGATACTTGCACATGCATATTTATAGCAGCACAATGCACAACGGCAAAAATATGCAACCAGCCCAAATGCCTATCAACTAGTGGATAAAGAAACTGTGGTACACAAACACACACAAACACACACACACACCATGGAATACTACTCAACCATAAAAAGGAATGAAATAATGGCACTTGCAGCAACTTGGATGGAATTGGAGACTATTACCCTTTTTTTCTTTTTTTTTTTTGAGACATAGTCTTGCTCTATCGCCCAGGCTGGAGTGTAGTGGTGTGATCTTGGCTTATTGCAATGTCTGCCTCCTGGGTTCAAGTGATTCTCTCACCTCAGCCTCCCAGGTAGCTGGGATTACAGGCATGCATTACCACGCCTAGCTAATTTTTATAATTTTAGTAGAGATTGGGTTTTACCATGTTGACCAGGCTGGTCTCGAACTCCTAATCTCAGGTGATCCGCCTCCCTCAGCTGGACTACAGGTTTGGGATTCTCAAAGTGCTGGGATTACAGGTTTGAGCCACTGCACCAAGCCTGAAAACTATTATTCTAAGTGACGCAACTCAGGAATGGGAAACCAAACATTGTATGTTCTCAATCATAAGTGGTAGCTAAGCTATGAGGATGCAAAGGCATAAGAATGATACATCAGACTTTGGGGATTTAGGGGAGGGGTCAGGAGGTGGATGAAGAAAAAAAGACTATACATTGGGTACAGTGTAACTGCTCAGGTGATGGGTGCACCAAAATCTCAAAAATCACCACTGAACTTATTCATATAACCAAACATCACCTGTTCCCCAAAAACTTATTGAAAAAAAAAAAATCACTGATGGGCTGCCCATGTACATTCATCCCTGGAAACCAAGAGAAACCTGAACAATTTGTTACCCTCCATCTGGGACCAAAAAAGTTCTTTACAGATAATAAATATATGTTTTTCTACTTGTTTGTTTTTGAAATTTGAGCCATGTTGATACATTTAGCTGCACTCCATTCATTTTAATCACTGTATAGTATTGCATTTAGGTCAACTATAGTACTGCATAAGGTCAACTAGTATAGGGTTTACAGATAAAATACAGGACACCCAGTTAAGTGTGAGGTTTTTGTTTTTTTCTGAGATGGAGTCTCGCTCTATTACCTTAGTGGAGTGCAGTGGTACAATCTTGGCTCATTGCAACCTCTGCATCCCAGGTTCAAGCAATCCTCCTGCCTTAGCCTCCCAAGTAGCTGGGAATGCATGCACCATCACACCCTGTTAATTTTTGGATTTTTTGTAGAGACAAAGTTTTACCATGTTGGCTAGACTGGTCTTGAATTACTGACCTCAAGTGATCCAGCCACCTCAGCCTTCCAAAATGCTGGGATTACAGATGTGAGCCACTACGCACAGCCTAAGTATAAGTTTTAATAAACAACTATTTTTACATGGAATGTCCTTATATGAAGATATTATCTGTTGTCTGAAATTCACATTTAACTGGGTATCCCGTATTTTTATTTGCTCACTCTGGCAACCCTAAACTGATGAGACTCTTGAATCAGATTGTCTTGTTTAATGTAATTTAGCCTTGAGAAGAAATCCAATTACTTGTTTAGAATAATCATTTATTAAATCTATGAGGAAGTTCCTTAAGCTTTTCACAATAGAACTTTTCAGTATGTATTCTGCATGACACAGATTTCAAAATGAAGATAGCTTCATAATTATGTTAACTACAAATATCAAAATTATAAACACTGCCCTTACCTGTTTAAAGAGATAACATAATGGATCTGTATGAATAAAAGAAGTTTTTCTGTGCTTGTCAATATGGAAAACATCAGTTGATTTTGTAATAAAATTTAAAGGACTAAAAAATTTCTACTCTATGAAAACATTAAGCATGCATTGTTACAAATTCCTCATTAGGACAAACTCCATTCTAAGAGTCATCCAACCTTCACTAATGATGGATGTCATCACTTATTATATTCTTCCTTTAATATGATAAAAATCCGTGTGTAACCACATGAAAGTAATGGGAGAGGGAAGAACAAACAAGGAGAAGGAAAAACAGCTCATCAATTTAGGAATATTTTAAAATAAGAGTGTTAAACAAGTCTACTTTAACACTCTTCTAATGACATTTTAACATTATTACTTTATGAAAAGAACCTTGGCTGGCACAATGGCTCACGCCTGTAATCCCAGCACTTTGGAAGGCCAAGGCAGGTAGATCGCTTGAGCCCAGGAATTCAAAGACTAGCTTGGGCATCATGGTGAAATCCCATCCCTACTAAAAATATAAAAAAATTAACCAGGCAGAGTGGTGAATGCCTGCAGTCCCAGCTACTTTCGAGGCTGAGGTGGGCGAATCACCTGAGCCAGGGAAATAAGAGTCTGCAGTGAGCCATGATTGTGCCCCTGCACTCCAGCCTGGGTGACAGGAGTGGAACGTAAAGACACTATCTCAAAAAAACAAAAACAAAAAAACACACGAACACCTCTTTTAAATGTCTGGCTTTAGGTAGCTCACACCTGTAATCTCAGCACTTTGGGTGAACAAGGTGGGTGGATTATTTGAGGTAAAGAGTTCAAGACCAGCCTGACCATTCACTTAGTGAAACCCTGTCTCTATTAAAAAACAAAACAAACAAATATCTGGCTTTTTACTTACACTCCTATGACTTAGGAGCGCTTAAGAACTGAATCATCTACTATGGCAGAAACTCACATGCACAAGTAAACATAAGGTAAATTGTCAAGTAAAATAACACAGATTAAAAAGCTATCACAGCATAAAAGAGGGCACTATTCTGGTGGTAGTGAGAAGTCGGCAAAAGCTTCATGGAAAAGTGGCTCTTGAGACAGCTCCTGACAAGTAGGGCTGAGACTGGTAGGTGAACAGGAGCAAAAGGGACAGGTGGGCAGGTTCAAGGTTTGAGCAGTGCCTGACTGGCCCTGACTGACTTGGATCCTGCAGCAGATCTACTCTTGCCCTGGTTCATTACCTGGATCATTTCTACCAATCTCCCCTCCTCCATGTGCTTAGAACACTATACTCTCCATATCTCTCCTTCTTCCCCAGCCAATTCATAATCTTCACTGGTCTTCAGCTTTACTGTTGCTTTCTCTGCAAAGCCTTCCCAGACCACCCTTGCCCTCAAACTAGTGGGCTCTGTATCATTATCTCACGGCACACCATAACTTCGTATGTCTATTATGCCTGTACTTAAGAATTATACAAGTTTGGATAAGCAGAGACTGTAATAAAAAATAATAATTACATGAGTTAACTGTTTAACATCTACCACATTATTATACCATGATTATACATTCCATGAAGCAAAGGTCTTTTTTTCTGTCTTGTTCACTGTTGTGGCTCCTGGGCCTTAAGCTTATGCCTGGCACACAGAAGATACTCAATAAATCATTAATTAATGAGTTATGTTAATAGTTTCTATATATGGTTGAATATAGCTTTGAATGCTTTCAACAATTTTGATAGCTGTTAAAACACAGGGCTTATAAGAAAGGTGTACAAGCAAATTAATTAGGCAATCCATATAGATTTTCATAATTTAAAGCAATTTCACAGAAGGCATAGTATGTAGTAGTCTTTTAATGTGCTAAGTGCAACCATCTTTCTTAATGAAAGAGGAAAACTAGAAATTTTACACAAAAAATAAAATAAAAGCACATAATGGCCAGCTGGGTACAGTCACTCATGCCTATAATCCTCGCACTTTGAGAGATCAAGGCAGAAGGATCGCTTGAACCCTGGAGTTCAAGGCCAACCTGGGCAACATAGCAGACCCTATTTCTACAAAAAATTAAAAATTAGCCAGGTGTAGTGGCACATGCCTGTAGTCCCAGCTACTCAGGAGGCAGAGGTGAGAGGATCTCTTGAGCCCAGGAGGTCGAGGCTGAAGTGAGCCATGTTCACATCACTGCACTCCAGCCTAGGCGACAGAACAAAACCCTCTCTCAAAAATTGAATAAATAAATTTTAAATAAAAGCATGCAATGCAATATTAAAACAGAAACCTCTATAATCTTTTAAATAACTTGATTTTATAGATGGCAACTTTCATTATACCATTAAAGAGTGTCTTTATATTTTTACTTTTTTTTTTTTTGAGAGACTCTCACTCTGTCACCAAGCCGGAGTGTAGTCAATATTCACTTTATTTCACAATCCTTTCTAGCCTCCAGACAAAAGGATTTTAACAGTGTTTATCAATTCAATGAATACACAGTTTTGTTCTCTGTAGCAATATCCCAATACTTCATGACCAAATTTGTATCAATTAGAAGGGACAGTACTCAAGCTGATAATTTATTTATCTCACATTTATTGAATTGCTACAGCAGGAAATCATTAAAATAGCTAATGTATAAATCTAAAGTTGCCTCTTAGGTCCAACTGGATTTAAATGACACATTTTTTTTTATTTTGTAATTAGTAGAAATATTTTATTGTAAAGGCTGAAAAGTATACTAAAATGCTGGGTTTTGTGAAATCTGATTTTTCAACTGTAAGTTACGAGCACTTAGGAAAAAAGCAATCATTTAAATGAAAACTAAAAATATAAAGCCTATGTTTAAAACATGGCCTTTATTAATACTGCCCGCTGAGCTCCATTTTTATTTTACATTGAAATACTTCTGCTTTGCAAAGAAAAGACAGAAAAGTGCATTTTACAAGAGTACTTTTTTTGTTTTTAATTCTCTGAGAAAATGGAAGGAATCTGAATCACAAGTTCACAA
This sequence comes from Cacajao melanocephalus, assembly GCA_963573385.1. Taxonomy (NCBI): domain Eukaryota; kingdom Metazoa; phylum Chordata; class Mammalia; order Primates; family Pitheciidae; genus Cacajao; species Cacajao melanocephalus. The sequence goes on along the minus strand of CAUYLG010037072.1, from coordinate 84,221 downwards.
TGTGGTAAAATGAAATTAAGAAACAATGATTTCAGTAATGCTATGCCATCACTAGTGTTTAGCTCTGACTTTTTCTTGTAAATCAGATCCTGATATACAGTCTAGAGCATCTAGGTTATTATTCTACAGCATATTAAACACAGAAAAGGAGGTTTAAAAAAAAACCCCTTTCAATGTACAAACGTGAATTTAAAAATTGCTTTTAAAAAATCACCTTTTTACATAATGTATATGCAAAACTGCTTTAAATACATGATTTTGGAAGAATTATTTACAAAATGTATCAGTCTGTGGAACAATTCACAGACAAAGCATACATAGTTGCTTTACTTAGTTGTTGCATCTCAACTTTGGGAGATATAAATTCATTCGGCAGTATAGCAAACATAAAAACTGTGACAAAGTATCTTAAGGGCAACCAAAAATTTGATCCTCAAAACAGTTTAAATACTAGGACTGCCAAAGTTTCTATACAAGGACATACTTTAATGATCCAGATGCCCATTTATAGTTCTACACTGTTTGACGGACTGAGACAGACTCCAACACAGGCAAGGCTGCAGGATGCAACCTCCTGTAAAAAGGACAGCTGAGAGCTATTGTCATCCAAAGAGTGAATTAACCTAGAATTTTCTTTTTTTCAATTTTATTAATATTTTAAAAAATACATAAAAATACAACATCCAATGTCTGAATAAATATATTTAACAAGTTGCAAGATAATACCTTATTTTACACAAAATTTTCAGCTTTAGAAATCTTGTTAAATAACTTCATTGTTGTTATATATTTCATTTTTGTCTTTTTGTAACAAAATAAAAACTCTGAAATTACATAGAAAAAAGACAAAATATTTTTGTCAAGGGATAAGATAGTCCACTGAAAACTTATTCACAATTCCACTGTAAACATTAATAAACATTAAAATATTTGCATAATTGTGTGCTCAAAAATCCTATAAAAAGTGGAAGACTTATTACAACTGTAGTTTTCAGTCAACTACACTTCCTTTCACAATTTATTTTGTCCCATTTACACCTTTAATCTTGGGCACACTGCTGAACATATACTTTGGCAGTTCTAAAGAGCAAGTGCTTCCACAAAAATAAAAAAAAAACAACAATAATGAAAAAAAAAACACAACATAAACCCCCTACTCACCAAGTGTTCAAATACATCTTAGTGAAAGTGCAGCAGTAACTATTCAGCCGGGTAATATTTTGATGTTTATGATGTGCACTTGCTTGTCTATGAGTTCTATAACACCTGAAAGTTTTATTATACAAATTCAAATTTGCTAAGTGCCCTTTTTTCTATATCACAACAAGTGAAAAAAAAAAAGTAAAGAGGAAAATTATGACAAATATGGCAGGCTGCTTAATCTTCACTTATCAGCTTACTTTTTGCAACAAGAAAAAAGAAGAGAGGGGAATAGATACAATCCAGCCTGGAAAAGTATACAGGATATACTTAGCAATGTCAAACCAGTTGAGTGCTTTCTGTGGTTGTAATTCAGGGTTTGAGGATTTATGTCCATGGCAGCAAACTGCTGGGAAGACAGAGAAAACGTTTATCACCTGCATTCTACAGCAAGTACGTTTTGTGGAGGAGATGATGACGAAGGACTCATTCCAGTGTCTGATGAAGCAGATGACATGGAGGCTCCTGCATGAGACACTGTGGAATCAAAACAACTATGTTAGACCCAAAAACTATTATACAAAGATACCCAGCTAACAGCAAATTAGAAATAAAATTCTTAACATTGTTCACTTTAATCACAGGCCTCTTATATGTTACAAGGAGGAGTAACAAATTGTCAGCAAAAATTTTGTTTGGCTCAATTAAGTGGAGTTAGTCTTTGTTAAGTAACTCAACAATTAAAAAGACGTCACAAAATGTAAAGATTAAAGAGACAAAAACTGTTAAACCTCTAGTTGAGAGATCCCAAGAAGGAGCTTTGCTTGCCCTAGATCACAAACAAGGTTAACCTGAGATAAATACAGAACCATATGGAATTTCTGCTTTATCTCTGGGTCATAGGACCGTAAGATATTTCACTTAACTCAAAGAATTACCTCTGACAGCTATCAGAATCATGGAGATCAGGATGGAAGTAATGATGTGTGATAAGCAAAAAGTCCTCAAATAGTTTTAACATAATTTTCTCCAGGAGGACAGAACACAGATTAGGGATCAGTACTCTGAGCATTAAATGTTTTGCCACTTTTTAAGTTCTTTGCTTTTATCTTCTCTTTCCTTGCAAAACTCTTGTCTTCTTTGCCTTCTTGTCTTCTTTGACTGTTCCTATTTTATCTAAAGTTTTAATTTTTGTTTATTCAAGTATCATTACAATCTCTAGGTCTCAAGCAACCCTCCCACCTCAGCCTTCCAAGTAGCTGAGACTACAGGTGCATGCCACCGCACCCAACCAATTTTATTTTTTATAGAGATGGGATTTTGCTATGTTGCCCACGCTGGTCTCAAACTCCTGGGCTCAAGTGATCCTCCCACCTCAGCCTCCCAAAGTGCTGGAATTATAAGCGTGAGCCACAATGCCCAGCCAACAAATCACTCAAATCTAAATTTAAAAACTCATTATAAAAACTTCAGCAAATAAACACGCTGGGCACGGTGGCTCACGCCTGTAATCCCAGCACTTTGGGAGGCCAAGGCGGGTGGATTACAAGGTCAGAAGTTCAAGACCAGCCTGGCCAAGACAGTGAAAACCCATGTCTACCACAAGTACAAAAAAATTAGCCAGGCGTGGTGGCGGGCGCATATAATCCTAGCTACTCAGGAGGCTGAGGCAGAGAACTGCTTGAACCTGGAGGCAGAGGTTGCACTGAGCCAAGATCGTGCCACTGCATTCCAGCCTGGGAGACAGTGCAAGACTTGTCTCAAAAACAAACAAACAAACAAACAAAAAAAACCTTAAGCAAATAAAAATGGGGAAAAGACTATAATAGGCTGGGCATGGTGACTCATGCCTACAATCTCAGCACTTTGGGAGGCAAAAGCAAGAGGATCACTTTAGACCAGGGGTTTGAGACCAGCTTGAGCCGTATAGCAAGAATGTGTCTCTACAAAAAAACTTTAAAAATTAGCTGGTTGTGGTGGCAGGCACATGTGGTCCTAGCTACTCGGGAGGCTGAGGTGGGAAGGTTGCTTGAGTCCAGGAGTCTAAGGCTGCAGTAAGCCATGATCATGCCATTGAACTCCAGTCTGGGTGACAGAGCCTGTTTCAAAAAAAAAAGATGGTAATAAAAAAAAGTCTTTCTGACTGGGTGCAGCAGCTCATGCCTGTAATCCCAACACTTTAGGAGGCTGAGGTGGGTGGATTACTTGAGGTCAGGAGTTGGAGACCAGCCTGGTCAACATGGTGAAACCCCATCTCTACTAAAAATACAAAAATTAGCTGGGTGTGGTGCCAAGTGCCTGTAATCCCAGCTACATGGGAGGCTGAGGCAGAAGAATTGCTTGAACCTGGGAGGCGGAGGTTGTACTGAGCCCAGACCACACCACTGCACTCCAGCCTGGACAACAAGAATGAAACTCCCTCTCAAAAAAAAAAAAAAAAAAAAAAAAAAATTTGTCTGAAATGTATGTCACCCTTTAGGAAACTGACCCCAGAGCAGTGGTGGGTTCTCTGAAGAAATTTTAATTTGCTTATTTGTTCTTTTCTTTTTATATTCAAAAGTTCTACGAAGACTTCTTGCTATTTCCAGTTTTTAAAAGACGAGAAGTCTGATCTCTTTCCATTTGTTCCACCTTGTTCCAATTTTTAGGAATTAAAAACTGCTGGAGGACAATGGTCAAGACCACACATGACAGATCACTCTACCATAAAGTCATCCTCTAAATTTCTACTAGAGGCAAAAAACTTCTCTCAACATAATCAACCCTATCAGGTAATTTACCTTTTATTTGTTTTTAAGAGACATCCCTTCTGGAGCTCTCCCCTCCTGTTCCATCCTATTCCTGGAATAGTTGCTTTCTAGGCCTGCTATGCAGTGGTCATCTTATAGCTTCCATTCTCCATCACCTTGAGATACTCCTTCACTATTTTCCTATGTAGGATTCCTTGTTTGCTGGATCCCATGTCTTCTTAGCTTGCCTTCTAGTTTCTAGTACTACCATTGAGAAATCTGATGTAAGACACGTGATGCTGTTCTGAGATACATTTCTTTTTATATATTTATCTTTATATGGTAAATTTTTAGAATCTATTCTTTTTTTTGAGAGAGAGAGAGTCTCACTACGTCACCCAGGCTGGAGTGAACTAGTGTGATCTCAGCTCACAGCAGCCTCCACTTCCGGGTTCAAGTGATTCGCAAGCCTCAGCCTTCTGAGTAGCTGGTATTACAGGCATGTGCCACAATGCCCAGCTGATTTTTGTATGTTTAGTAGAGACAGGGTTTTGTCATGTTGGCCAGGCTGGTCTCAAACTCCTGGCCTCAGGTGATCTGCCTGCCTCCGCCTCCCAAAATGCTGGGACTACAGGTATGAGCTCCTGTGCCTGGCCTAGAATCTACTCTTCATCCATAGGATTCTGAAATGTCATATGCTTTGGTGATTTTCACCCCCAATATTTATAGAGGGCACAGTGAGTCCTTTCAATCTTCTAACTTACATCCTTCAGTTCTAGAATTTTAAAAACATTTCTTTGATGACAACTTCATTTTAACGTTTATTCAACTCTCCTAGAAATCCTATGATTCAGAAGTTGGATTTCCTCACCAGATCTCTTATTTCTCTCATTTCTTCTCTCCTATTGTCTTTTTGACCCTGCAGTGGGATTTCTTCAGCTGCACTATCACTTCCATTAATTTTTTTAAATTCCTGCTATCATATTTTAAAGATATCCTTCTTGTTCTCTCAATTTTTAAAATAGTTATACTTTTGTTTCAAGGTGGCAATATCTTTTCCTTTATCTCCGGATACAAACTGAACATCCCTGATCCAAAACTCCAAAATCTGAAACTTCTGAGCACCAACAGGATGCCACAAGTGGAAAATTCCACACATAAGCACTTACCACAAACTTTGTTTCATGTAAAAAATTATTTAAAATATTATATAAAATTACCTTCAGGCTATGTGTATAAAGTACCTATCAAACATAAATGAATTTTGTGTTTACTTGGGTACCATCACCAAGCTATTTCATTATGTACAAATATTCCAAAATCTGAAAAAACAAAAAATCCAAACACTTCTAGACCAAAGCATTTCAAATAAAGGATACTCAACTTGCATTAACTATTAAGCACAGTTTTGTGCTATTTTTTTTTTAATATGGTATATTATCTGTTTTTGCCAGTTCCTTTTTATTCTCTTTTTTCCACTTTGGCTTATGCCTTTATGTACAGCCTTTCCTCAAATGTCTGGTCATGTGGCTTCCATCTTTAACATTAAAAGCTAACTGGAGGCTGTGTATGAGCATCAGGGCTTTTCAATATGGACAATGCACATGTAGTGATTGGCAAGGATCTTGATTTTTGTTTCAGGAACATCCAAATAGTAGGTCATTTTTCTTGGGCTGGTCATTTTCTTTAAAAGAATCTTCTAATCTCCTCCCAGGAATAGCATAACCTTGGCTGCCAGCTTTCAGAGAGCCAAGAGGATAGGCCTTGGTTTAGGAGAGGGACAGCAGTCTAACTATTCAGTATGCAAACTTTTACTCCATCCATTATTTTGGCCTAGCACTTAATCATTACCCTCAGCTATGGCTGGTGCCTCCAAGTCTGCAAGCCTACTGATCTCCTCACCCTCTGTTAAGTTAATCTATTTTCTGCTCAAGTAGGGTTGAGGTAGACTTGCTTCACTGATGGGAAGAGGAGATCCAATATCTCCTTCATTTTCAACCAATCCCATTTTTCAGCATCATCCCCTATCCCTTCTGAGAACTTTTCTGGGGTTACATGGTACGAACTGGCTTGCTTCTTGTTGTTTTGTACCACTACAACGACAAGAAAGCTTAGTTTTATCATTATCTCATCTGCTAAGACAGTTAAAGTAGTCCATCTGTTAAGCAGCTTCCAAAAGATATACTGTTGACATTTTTTGTCTGCTGTGGTCATTCTCTTGTCCTTTTGAGTTTAGGGTTTTTAATTTCCTTTACTATTATTTCAGCAAGGCTTGTGGATAGATTGTATACGGACATGTCCATGTTTAACCAGAAGTGATCCTATAACCCCCAAAGGGCTAGCTCAGACACTACTCCCTCTCTGTGATTACTCCAAACCTCTCCTTCCACTAACTCCTATACTTGTTAATATCATTTTTAGGGTACACGCTGTTCAACTAGATGTTAAGATCTTTGAGATGAAAGTCTGTAATACATTTCTGTACTTCTACCACCTGGCAAAGTGCCTGGCACATGGCACATACTCATTAAAGCTGCTGAGCTATACTATCTTGTATTTTAGTTGCTTAGGAAATGATTTATAATCCCAACAAGATAATCTCCTTGAGGATAAGCCTTATGTCTCATTCATTTTGGTTAACCCCATAACAAATATAGTGCCTGTCAATAGGTGCCAATAAATGTTTGTTGAGCAAAGAGTGAATTTCAAAAGGAGTAAGCTCTACTTGAGAATCTCCCACATTTAGTACAATCACACATTTTGAAAAACAGTTCGTACTCCCTTTCAGGGGTGTCATTCTGATGAACTCAGTTGCTGACCTACTCAACAACAGAAAACACTAGGAATCTAAAAACAGCAATTGATGAATGTGTACTATATTCAAAGAGTATCAAATTTACATTTTCTAAAATGATAGGATATAGTTTTGAAATATATGGGGAGAAAAATTATAATAAAATTACCTTCCCTGTCTTTCTTTTTTAATCTTTTTCTCCTCCTGTCTATGGTTGCAACTTCAGACTTCAAAGACATATAATATTTTCTGATTTCTTGTAGTTTTTCTTGGAGAAATGAGATTCTCTCTGTACTGTTCATATTATCTAATTCATCTAAAAGGGGGGAAAAAATTTGGATTTTAAAATAATTCTGTGAGAAAAAAGATGGCAGTGCTATCAAAGGTCTAACTCATAAATTAACAAAAGCTTTAGTTTATTAAAATCTACGAAAGTAAGCTAAATAAGACTGTAAACAGGGAAGATGTGAATTAAATTCATGATTAAGAATTATTTTTAGATCCCAAATTTTCTATACTAAATATTTATAACTTAAATGATCAGAAAAACATAAGAAAACATCAGCACCAAGCAACCCTGACCTATCTATAATTACACTTATCTATAAATACAGTTTCCCTGTATTGACATTTGCTTTACTACTACTAGTTATACAGTAGAAATAACTACTGGTTATTTCTAATTGTTAGTGCTACAAAGGGCACTTCAGTTTCACTGATTTATATAAATCATACATGTCTTACTTAATGTAAACCTTCCTGTAATTCAATATTTATCAAGTTAGTTTTATGAAAAGACACAGATTTGAACTTAAGAAAACACATGGTGATTATTGCTAAGGCAGTATTTGGAATACCTAAATAAATTAATCATTATTCCTTATTTTATTAACATTAATCCAAGTTGACATTTTAAGATATATTCCACTCTACAGCATTTATCTATCAAGGTTTCTATAAGCTTCTTACTGAGTTGAAAGCTCCACTTATACGTCCTAGGGGATGAATTTGGATGTTTTTCTCTGTGTTTATCTTTCTCTCCATCTTTGATGTGTGGGGATATTCTTGCAGGAGATCGTGCAAGTTTCTGTGGCTTAGATACATTAAGATGCTTCACTGGGGTACATTTACTTGAATTGTCTAGGACAGGAAGATCTTCACTATCACTGCTTTGTCCTATAATAATAAAAAATATTGACTCAGATTATAAATGACAAAAATCTTAAATATCAAAATGCAACAGACCTAGCAATTACATTTCTTGGTATCCTACAGAAATACTGCACAAATGCACAAAGTTTATAACAGAAAAAAAAAAAAAAACCCTAAATGCTCACCAACAGAGAAATGGTTAAAAATGATAAACTACTGAATACTTTCCTAAAGTTGTTAAAAAGAATGAGCTAGAGTTCATCATAAAAATGGCGAAATATCTAATATAATACTGTTAAATGAAAAAGCAAAGTTATAAAACAATATAGTATTGTTCCCTTTATGTTTAAAATAAGCCAACAAACTCCTAAAAATACTAAAAGCTAGCACTAAAAAACACCAACCTGTTCCATTCTTTTCATTTTTGGCTGCAGCACTTGTTCGCTTTGGGGTACGCTTTTGTTTTTTTGCCATTAATCCACTAGTTCCATCACTTGGCCTTTTCTGACCTGAAATAAAGGGAAAGAGAGAACGTGAAAAAAAAAAAAAGAGCAAGTATACTTATTCAACAGACTACACTGACATTTCTTCCTTTTTTATAAGAAGAGAGAAAAGAGAAAGTACTTTACAGATCAACAGTATCTAAAACTCAACAATTATTTTTGGTTTTAATATAAACACTAACTCTTTCCCTAGAAAGTCCTTACCCTTCTCTCTGCTCTCTCTCTCTTGTACAATTATACTACAGGTACCAGAGGCAATGCTGTTTTCAAATCCATTTGCTGATTCCCTCTCACAGAGACCTTCTTGAGATTCTTCAGCAATACTATCAACTTCAATCGTTATGTCACTCTCACTTTTTACGCTTCGAGACTCATCTTGACTAAGAGTAAGTGGTGAAGCTACTGAAAAGTTATGTTGAACTACAGGAGGTAGGGCAGGTGGAATAGAAACAAGAGAGTTAGACTCAGAGCTTTCAACTGCTACATCCTCAATGCTGGTCTTATCCTTTTCATCCAAATCATCCAAATCTACCTCATGGCAAACCAAGGTTTCAGGCCCGATCAGAGGCATTGCATCCTCATCTTCTTTTAGTGGAATATTTACAGTTTCTTCAGCTGCACTATCAAATCTTTCACTAGTCAATTGTTGGATGCACTGGTTTGACTCTGCTATCAGTGATGGCATTCCCTCATTTTCTCTTTCAAAGTGCTGTTCAAAATTTAAGTTTTTTATTCCCTCAGATCCAATACAATCACTGGTCCTTTCTTGAGATACAATATTTGTCATTTCCATTCCATTCTCAATTCTTATTTTTTTCTCTGGTGATGATTGTCCTACTATTTTCCGTTTCAACTTCTTTTCCTTCACACATTGGTCAATTTCATCTTCTGTAGCAGAAGAAAAGTTTCTACTCTCTAATGAAGAAAACTCAAGACTATGAGCTTCTATATGAGGTTCACTTCCTGTTTCATTCTGGCCAAATGATGTAATCTTTATAATTTCTAAAGAAAGATCTTTTGTCTTGCTTCGTCTTCCCTTTCCTTTTGGAGATTTTTCAGCCTCTTTCTTAACGTCTTCTGCTTGTTCCATTTTGTGTCCAAAAATCTGTACTATTTGTTCATTCTCTCCAACTTCTAACTTCAGGGTTTCTAAAGGCTGCATTTGAGTCCTATCATTTTCTTTTAATATATGTGCAGAAATCTTTGGATTTTCATCATCTAGTTTATCATCATTGAAATTTTCATTTTTTTCTAGTTCATCTTTAAGAGAAAGTTCTTCATTTATTAAATTCTTTTCTAAAGCATCTTCTGTGTCACTATCAGATGAACAAGAGTCTGTAAGAGGAAATATTATTATATTATACAGGTTTTTATATTTCCAGTATAATTTTATAACAAAAATCTTTAATCATATACCTCTGAATACCTCCCCGTAGAAATTTCTGATACAAAATAAATTATAACATTTGTGCCAAGAATTTAAGGGGGAGGGGAACTACATTAAGCTCCAAGTAAAAATTTATTACATTGCATATTACTAACTCAAATCTATATAAAAAGTATAATATTTAGGTACAGTAGTCCTTTAAAAAAAATCAAGGATTAGTACCTAGACATGAAGTGAATTTGTTAAGTGGTTTGAGATAGCATGCAGGAGGGACAATTCATGGGCATTTTGTATCCTAAGAAAGGAATATGACATTCTACTTAAAATAATTGTGGAAAGAAGAGTGTTTTTTTGTTCCTGGTTTTTTTTTTTTTTTGAGACAAGGCTGACTCTGTCACCCAAGCTGGAGTGCAGTGGTGTGATCTCAGCTCACTGCAAGCTCCGCCTCCTGGTTCAAGCGATTCTCCTACCTCAGCCTCCTGAGGAGCTGGAATTACAGGCGTGGGCCACCACGCCCTGCTAATTTTTGTATTTTTAGTAAAGACAGGGTTTTGCCATGCTGGCCAGCCTGGTCTCAAACTCCTGACCTCAAGTGATCCACCCATCTCAGCCTCCCAAAGCGTTGGGATCATAGGCATGAGACACCATGCCCAGCAAGAAAAGTTTTTAAAATTGGCAACTGGAATCCCCAAAACTTTTTTTTTTTTTGAGACGGAGTCTTGCACTGTCACCTGGGATGGAGTGCAGTGGCTCAATCTCGGATCACTGCAACCTCTGCCTCCTGGGCTCAAACTATTGTCTTGCCTCAGCCTCCCTCCTGAGTGGCGGGGATTACGGGCTTGTGCCACCATGCCCAGACTGTTTTTGTATTTTTAGTAAGAGACAGGGTTTCACCATGTTGGCCAGGATGGTCTCGATCTCTTGACCTCGTGATCCGCCCACCTCGGCCTCCCAAAGTGCTGGGATTACACACATAAGCCACCGCACCTGGCCAACTTTAAATATTCTTAACAGACAAAGTAGAGCAACAGAAGTTATTCCTTGTAAGTAAGGGAACCTGTAAAATAATAAAGTAGGGTTCTAAGACTGTATAGGATCTAAAAAATATAAAAATTCTGTCCACATGGTGCTCATATTCTCAAGAAGTTCAAAACTACAAATGTGAATTTTTTAAGTGAAAAGGTGTATACAGTTTTATTTTATAGCTTTATCATAAAGAGAATGTAGAATTCATTTTCCTCATGTTTTAAAAAATCCCTTTAAGTGGTAGTTTAATAAGGCTAGCATGTAGTTTTGTAGACTGTACACTGCACACAGGTATGCCTTCTAAGGGGTACGTTTCACTTTGTAGACATCTTACATTTGTGCATTTGTGTATTATGACAACCTTCCAGCAGGTGGCAGTAAAGAGGAAGGATATCCTTTTATAATATGCACACAGGCACCATATGGACTAATAGCACACATGTAGTTCAGATAGCTTTTTTCTTGAAAGGAGAGAAATTTTTATGTAAGACAACCACTTAAAATTTCTTTTTAGGGGACCAAGTGCAGTGGCTTGTGCCTGTAATTCCAGCACTTCAGGAGGCTGAGGCGGGTAGATTACTTGAGGTCAAGAGTTCGAGACCAGTTAGCCAACAGGGAAAAATCTCGTTGCTACTAAAAATACAAAAATAAGCCAGGCATGGTGGTGTGCATCCGTGGTACCAGCTACTTGAGAGGCTGAGGTGGGAGAATTGCTTAGATCCAGGAGTGGAGGTTGCAGTGAGCCGAGATTACGTCACTACACTCTAGCCTGGGCAACAGGGTGAGACGGGGTCTCGCTCTACTGCTCAGGCTGGAGTGCAGTGACATGATCACACTTGCTGAAGCCTTGACCTCCAGACTCAAGCAATCCTTCCACCTCAGCCTCCTAAGTGGCTGGGACTACAGGTGTGCACCACCATGCTTGGCTAATTTTTCAATCTTTTGGTGAAAATGGGGTCTGTGTTGCCCTCGCTGGTCTTGAACTCCTGGGCTCAAGTGATACTTCTGCCTCAGGCTCCCAAAGTGCTGCTATTACAGGCATGAGCCACTGTGTTCAGCCTAAAATTTCTTAATTATATTTAAAAGTATACAGAGGTAGAAAAGTGGAGGAAATGAGTACAAGCAGAATAAATATGTTCATCCATATGTATTATAAAACATGCCTGTACCACAGTAGTCTATGTTCTCTTAGAACAACATGGTCTCAGATTTGCTGAAAGATCCCAGGTGAACAGTACTGAATTTATAGGAGACATTGACACAGGCTTTGAAGGAAAGTATAGCACACACTAGGATGCATGGATTATCAATTCACCTTCTATTAAAATAGATTATTTCTAAGATGTTTATGAGAAAAAGTATTCCTAAATGAAAACATCACTAAATTTTAAATAAAAATGATACAGCAAAACATTTTCTTTAAATCAAATTTTAGAGTTTAAATCATATTAGATTAAAAACCTGGGTGATGTACAGGTTGAACATCCCCAGTCCAAAAACCTGAAATCCAAAATGCTCCAAAGCCCAAAACATGTTGGGCACCAACAGGACGCCACAAGTAGAAAATTCGACATCTGACCTCATGGGACAGGTTGCATCCAAACACAGGTGCACAACAGTTTCTTCAGTGCCCCTAAGCTAGTGTACAGGTAACATTTGGATGAAACCACAGTATTTTAGGTGGAGACTGAAAGCCTGCTGTTGTTTGTTGTCACTGTTGTTTAGCAGCAGATACAGGTATTCTGGTGATGCTACTGTGCTGCTTAGTTTCCCCACATACATTATTTTTCCACTGTATTAATTGTAAGCCATATGTTTTACTGTTATGTAATTATGTATAAATAAGTCAAAGAAAACTGCTTATCAGTAGGTGGCATATAAATTCAAGTGTCAAGAGTAACAGTGATGCTAAACAATCACAGACGGTCCACATGGGTGGCTGAGACAGTTATACCTTTGTTTTCTGATGGTTCAAAGTATACAAACTTTGTTTCATGAACAAAACTATTAAAAATATTGTATAAAATTACTTTCAGGCTATGTGTATAAGGTGTATATGAAACACTAATTTTCATGTTTAGACTTGGGTCCTATCCCCAGGATATCTCATTATGTATATGCAAATATTAAAAAAAAAAAAAATCCAAAATCCAAAACATTTCTAGTCCCAAGCATTTTGGGCAAAGGATATTCAGCCTGTACCACGAATATTTCACACAATGGATGTTTTATTATTTATATTATTGATTTTTTTTAAAGTCAGCGATCCTCAAAATCGAGCACCTTCCATTCCATTTGACAGAGGTGAGCTGTCTAGTATATTGCTGCGAGCACTTCTGGTACCTGATTTTCCTTCACTGTTTGCTGTCTTAGATAAGCCATACGGCATGTTTGATGAAAGGGTTGATTTTAAAGGAGGTCGTCCCCGTTTTGACTTCTGCCTCTCCTCCTCCCTCTTTTCGTCCTTTTCACTATCTTCTTTATTCTGGGCAACAACAACAAAATGTATGAGAAGGGCCAATGCTTTATGAAAAATGAACATTCTACTTCTCAAAAGAAAACTACATCTCAAAAAAGGTTTGATTATTTTATATGTCAATTCCTAGTCTGTGCTTACAGAAGAATCAAGAAGTTTTCTGTTTGTTCTGATAGGTCATCAGAACTTATTAACATTAGTGTCAACGAAGTTGGTATACAGTCCTCCACTGCTGGATTTGACTAGCTTAAAGAAACAGTTTTCTAACATATTTTGTATTTATATAATATGATACTGTACAATTTGTAACACTGCAATTACTATATTGTGGCGGTCAGAGTCAGCGCATTAGAAGGCTATACAACTATTCAGTAGTCCCCAGTGTTCCCTACTATCTCCTGCAGAAAGGAAAGATATCTACTATCCAGTAGACAAAACGATGGGCAAATCTCTACAGCAAAGCTTGACAACTGAGGGTACAAATGGCCAGTAGACATGTGTTTTAAAATTTTAGTATTGGCTTCTAGCATTTAAAAGTCAAATTTCACATTTTAAGAAATATAGTGGTCTTGAAAAATCCTGAAATCTGGCCACCCTGGGTCTGCGTTCCCACAGCAGAGTGGTTAGGTCCATTCCATCTAAATGAGGAATGTGTCCTCTCCTTTGTCACAATTAGCCCTACTTTACCCTTCTCCTATAAAGCCTCTACAGGAATTTGAGTTTGAAAGCCATGCCCTAGGGGTTGCTGGTTTTCACCTTGGCTGAAACAATGTGGTAATGTATTATTTTTAAGCTCCTGGGTTATAAAGAGAAAATCACAATTATCTTTAAAGAATTAAGATGATTATTACAATAAGATTTATTAAACAAACACAATATCATATATGCACATTACTAAGCGAAAGAAGCCAATCTGAAAAGGCTATATGGTGTATGATTCCAATGATATGATATTCTGGAAATGGCAAAAACTACAGAGACAGTAAAAAGATTGATAGTTGTCAGGGGTTGGGGTAGGGGTAAGAATAAGCAGAACATAGAGGATTTTTAGGGCAGTAAAGCTACTCTATATGATATATGATACTATAATGGTAGATCCAAGTCATTATATAATATTTGTCAAAACCCATACAATATACAACACTAACAGTGAACCCTAATGTAAACCATGGACTCTGGGTGACAATAATGTGTCAAAGTAGGCACATCAGTTGTAACAAATATTCCACTCTGGTGGGGGATGCTGACAATTTGGGAAGACTATGCATGCATGGGGCAGAGAGTATATGGGACATCTATATACCTTGTTCTCAATCTTGCTATGAATCTAAAACTTCTTAAAGTCTTAAAAAACACACAATACAATCTGAGTAATTCCTATACATATTATAAAGGACATAATTCAACAAACATACTTTAGCTTTTTTCTTCTGTTTTTTCTTTGGTCCACCTTTGTCCAAAGGCCAGATTATTCTGTCAGCCTTCACCCACTCATCATACCTTAAAAAAAAAAAAAAAAATGTACAAACTTCAGAAATGATAACCTATTTGAAATGTATTCACCAAATAAAAACGACAGTGAGACAGACTAAATAGTTTGTTCCTGGTGTTGGCAGGAATATGAAGGGCACAGGGGCTGGTTCACTGATAACGTGTTAGTAACTGTGCTAGGTGTTCTGTATACCCAGTGACAGGGAAAAGCAAGAGAATTTCATAAGAGTTAACAGGTTTAGAGGGAGGTCTTGGAAAACAAACTCTAGGTTTATGACAATCTGAACTGCTTTGTTTTCCACAGCTTTTACAGATCTGAGCTTATAATCAGATTCTACACTAGAATTCATCCTACTGAATGAATAATAGAAAAGCTAAGTCAGACAAATTCATTCAGATTAGCAACGTGATCAGTTTCAGGTTCTTCTATCAAGTCCATTTCAACTTTCTTTTCTTCCCCAAAACTCTCTCTAATCTCTAGTATTTCCAATAAAATTTTCTTCTGAACTACATTGCCTTTAGGACTCTGAACTTTTTTAGAGATACCTGTTTTCACCTCTTTTATCTAAGTTTATTTTGTTTAGCTCAAGTTCAAAACTCATTTCCCCTAAACCTTTTCTTAAAATATTTATTTTTATTTTTAATTTTGTTTTTTATTTTTTTTTGATACAGAGTTTCACTGTTATCACTCGGGCTGGCATGCAGTGGCGCCATCTCGGCTCACTGCAACCTCTGCCTTCCAGGTTCAATTGATTCTCATGCCTCAGCCTCCCAAGTAGCTGGGATTATAGATGCCTGCCACCACACCCAGCTAATTTTTGTATTTTTAATAGAGACGGAGTTTCACCATGTTGGCCAGGCTGGTCTTGAACTCCTGACCTCAGGTAATCCAGCCTCCTTGGCCTCTCAGTGTTGGGATTACAAGCATTAACCACCGTACCTGGCCATTTTTTTGAGATAGGGTCTCACTCTGTTGCCCATGATGGAGTGCAGTGGCATGATCTCATGGGCTCAGTTGATCCTCCCACCTCAGCCTCCTGAGTAGCTGAGACCATGGGTGTACACCATTGCACCAAGCTAATTTTTTTGTATTTTTTATAGAGACAAAGGTTTTGCCATGTTGCTCAGGCTGGTCTCGAATTCCAGAGCTCAAGTGATCTGCCCACCTCAGCCTCCCAAAGTGCTAGGATTACAGGCATGAGCCATTGCACCTGGCCTTTTCAAAAGATTAATGTCACCTCTGAATGTCTATAGTCCAAGTTACTAATAAGGGGTAAATAAGAAATCAAGCTTTCTAGAACTAAATAACAGTTCTTACATTATATAAATATATAAGTATTTACAAAATTGAGTCAAAATCTAAAAATATGTACATTTAAGTAAAGAAACAATAGGCATTCCTTGCTTTAGACCACGAGTGTCCAATCTTTTGGCTTCTCTGGGTCACATTGGAAGAATAATTGTCTTGGGCCACACGTCAAATACACTAACGATAGCTGATGAGGTTAAAAAAAAGCATGCAAAAAAAAAAAATCTCATGTTTTAAGAAACTGTATGAGTTGGGCCACATTCAAAGCCATCCTGGGCTGCAAACAGCCTGTTTGGACAAACTGGCTTTAGACTGTAGCGTGTTAATAGAAACTCAAGTATCTGGGCTGGGCACAGTGGCTCATGCCTGTAATCCCAGCACTTTGGGAGGCCAAGGCGGGCGGATCACGAGGTCAAGAGATCAAGACCATCCTGGCCAACATGGTAAAACCCCATCTCTACCAAAAAATACAAAAATCGGCTGGGCGTGTTGGTATGTGCCTGCAATCCTGGCTACTTGGGAGGCTGAGGCAGGTGAATCGCTTCAACCTGGGAGGCAGAGATTGCAGTGAGCCCAGATTGCACCACTGCACTCCAGCCTGGTGACACTCTGTCTCAAAAAAAAAAGAACCTCATGTATCTGGAAACCACATTCTTGCTTTGTAAACCAGTTACCATGGAGATGTACAAAGTAAGGACATGGTTCCTGTATGCATGTATTTCAGGTGATATGATACCATGACTACCTATACAGATGCTTCTTTACTTATGATGCCATTATGTCCTGATAAAGTCATTAAAAACTGAAAATACCCTAAGTCAAAAATGCATTTAATATATCTAGCCTACCAAACATCACAGCTTAACTCAGCCTACCTTAAACATGCTCAGAACACTTATATTAGCCTAGAGTTGAAGAAAATCATCTAACACAAAGCCTATTCTATAAGTCTTAAATATCTCATGTAATTTATTCGATACACTGTAGAGTACAGTATTGATTAGTCTCATGATTTCTTGGCTGTTTGCTGTGCTTGCCGCCACTGCACAGTCTGATGAGAGAGTATCATATACTGTGTATCACTAGCCCAGGAAAAAAAAAATCAAAATTCAAAATTCTAAGCATGGCTTCTACTGAATGCATATAGCTTTTGAATCATCTTAATTTTTAAAAACATTGTTGAACCACTGTAAGTTAGGAACTGCCTGTACTATGATTTGAAAACTATCTCTTACTCATTAACCCAGTATCTAGTTTCTGAAACGGGACTGGCTATGAGCATAGTACTAAGCTTTTAACTATCTGTACTTTATTAACTTATATGGAAATGTTTATTCATTTGAACATTTACTGAGGACCTACTAGTATACAATGTATCAGGAAGTATGTAGAGAATAAACATGGCCCATGTTCTCATGTAACCCATAGTCTGTTATAAAAGATAGACGTATAGTAACATCAAGCAGAGTCTGGTAAGTGCAATAAAAGAGTTATGTATCTAATCTAGGACTAACAAAGGAATAACACTATCCAATTCCACAATTTTACAGGAAGTATCAGACAACCAGGAAGCATAGGCCTGATTTATAATGTACTTTGTTCGGGCCACATTGACAAAGCAGTATGTCATATAGGTACTTCTAGCACTAATATTGCTAACAAAGGATAGTCCTAGGGATTTCTCAATAGAGACCAAGATTCTTTTCACACTTCCCACACTTGCAGATACTCCCATTTCAGAAATCTGACTAAATTATCTAGGAACCATGGTGGCTCCATCTCAATGAGCAGGCCAGAATTATACCAGCTTTTAGGAGTAGAGAAGGACAATGAAAAACCATGAACCAGAAGAGTACCAGTTTGGTAACTAATTAGGGAGATGACCTAACCTGAGCACATAATAAAATGACTGCTGAGAAGAGTCATAAAGTAAAATGTTAAAAAGATGAGAAAGAAAGATGATAGGAGAAAATTCTAGAAAACAGAACAGAGACATAGACAGACGTGAAACAGGAGTGGATAGCTGTGAACTAAATAAGAATCTGAGGAAAAAAGAAGGCTATCATGTGATGCAACTGGAAATAATGACTGAAAGTTGTTAAGTATAGTCCTTTTTCCCTGAATTCAACAATACATTGTAAAGGAAACAGTTGGCTGGGCGCGCTGGCTCACACCTGTAATCCCAGTACTTTGGGAGGCAGAGGCGGGTGCATCACCTGAGGTCAGGAGTTTGCCACCAGACTGGCTAACATGGTGAAACCCCATCTCTATTAAAAATACAAAAATTAGCTGGGTATGACGGCACATGCCTGTAATTCCAGCTACTTCAGAGGCTGAGGCAGCAGAATCACTTGAAGCTGGGAGGTGGAGGTTGCAGTGAGCAGAGATCACGCTACTGTGCTCCAGCCTGGGCACCAAGAGTGAAACTTTGTCTCAAAAAAAAAAAAAAGAAAAGAAAAGAGAAAAAGGAAATAGTTAACATTCATAGAGCACTTAAATAAGTGGCAGGCATGGTCCTAACCATTTACATGTTAATACAAATATTATCACTCTAGTAGTCCCTGCTTAGCCATAGCATAGTTTCAATTACCCATGGTCCAAAAATATTAAGATATTTTGAGAGAGAGAAAGATCACATTCATATAACTTTTATTAAAACATATTGTTCTAATTGCTCTATTTTATTATTGTTGTTGTTAATCTCTTACTGTGCTTAATTCATAAATTAAACTTTATTGGAGGTATGTATGTATAGGAAAAAAAAATCATAGGACATATAGGATTCAGTACTATCTGAAGTTTCAGGCACCCACTGGGGGTCTTGGAACATATCTCCAGCAGATGAGAGGGAACTACTACATTATACAATATCTCTACAAAATAGGTACTGTATTTTTCCCAGTTTAGAGATGAGGGACTTGAGTCATAACAGAACACACATCTAGTGTGTGGAGAAACCCACGAGCAGTCTGGCTCCAGGTAAATACAGGCCAACCAGAGATATTAAACATGCCAGATTTCGTAAAAGAGAAAAGAAAAAGGTAGTCCCTGACATTTAGGAATTTGCTTAGCCAAGCGTGGTGGCTCACGCCTGTAATCCCACCCCTTTGGGAGGCTGAGGAGAACGGATCACAAGGTCAGGAGTTTGAGACCAGCCTGACCAATATGGTGAAACCCCGTCTTAAAAAAAGAAAAAAGGAATTTGCCTGGCACTATCAGCTGAGCCTTGGTGTTGCTTAGAGCTGGTCTGGCACTCATAGCTAGGACAGCAATACTGTTCTGCTGTTGAACATGAACAATTTCAAAGAGCATCAACATCAGACAAGTCCATTCTATGACCATCATGGATCAAAACAAAAACAAGACCACTTCCTAATCGTGTCTGAACACAGAAAAAACAGGAACATTGTCTAAGCCACAAAAACAACCAAACATCTTTTTTTTCTTGACTAATATGAGTGACTGCTGTTTCTTTACCAATTATAATGTCACCTTGGTCTAACTGTCTCTCCTTCTAGATAAAATTTATTAAGAAAACCAATTAGAATTACCCCAGCTTTCTGACAGGATCCAGTATAGAGCAGAATCTCACTCTTTTTTTTTTTTTTAAGAGACAGAGTTTCACTTTATTGCCAGGCTGAAGTATAGCAGCATGATCATAGCTCATTGCAGCCTCCAACTCCTGGGCTCAAGTGATCTTCCCACCTCAGCCTTCTGGGTAGCTGGGACTACAAATGCGTGCCACCATGCCTGGCTAATTTTTAATTTTTATTTTTTGTAGTGACGGGGTTCTAACTAGGTTGCCAGGGCTGGTCTCAAACTCCTGGCCTCAGGCAATCGTTCCATCTCCACCTCTCAAATGCTGGGATTACAGGCATAGCCACCATGCCCTGCCTGTCTTCTTAAACCCTCCCCCAAATCATCTAATGGAAGATCAAATCTAACATTCGTTTTTTATTAATTAATTGACTTAAGAATTACTACAATGCTTGATTTCTAATTAATAAAACAAATACTTGCACAGTTGGAAGCTGTAGGCCTGGCTCCCTGCTCATATTCAGAAATATGTTTCCACAGAATTATGAATTATTGTTTTTCCAAAGAGGGTGCATTGAGCTTTTGTTGATTCATTTAACACCATATTACTGAGGTGCCCTACGGTTTCCCTTGCTGTGTGTTCTCCCTCACTACAAATGAATAGAAAATGTAACTTGTTCTCACTACAGGTGTGATCCTGGTAGTTTCTGGCTAGAAGCACTGACATTGCTAATATAACAGCGGGAATGTCAAAGTCTTGGAAAATTCAGAATCAAGGTGTGCTTTGTAAATATATACCATTATTTGCTTTCACTCTTCACAACATTAAGTTGATCTTCTATTTAACCATTGAAAAAACTTCAACAGTAAGAAAATACTTTCTTGCTTACCTGACATTCCATCCATAGTAATGTACCAAATACAAAACTTCTCCATCATCAATTTCAGTGCTTTTAATACTGGCTTCATAAATTTTCTGAGTCTTCCCTCGTCCATATTTTACTTTCACTTTGGTTCCTGTTAGGCAGGGTTCCATGTCTTCCTCATCTTCCTCTCCTTCAGAGTCACATTTGCTTTCAGTTTCTTCCCTGCAGTAAGTTACAATATTGATAATGCTACTAATAACTTAATGGAGAATAAAATATGCTAAAAGAATCCAATAGGCAGATTATTCACAACCTAAGTATTACCTTAATAACATGTCAGTGGAGGAGGAGAAGAAGGAGGAGAAGGAGAAGATTTCCGTGGCCTACTTACTAAAGAATTTATTATGTAAAAGTGCTCTGGACCCAAAGTAAATCCATACTTTTTAAAAGCCAATCAAGTCACAGCTAATGATAATCTGTAATCGAATAAATCACTTTTGACAAAACAAAACAGGAAAAATATGCTCTGAAAAAATTCTTTAGAGTTCATATTTAAGTACCACCTTATATGTAAAAAAAGATTTAAGAATATTTTGTAAGTTCCTGCAACTGAATTATCTTAAATCTGCTTTACTACCACATTTAGAATAGTTTTTGGCAAGACTAGTTTTTTTTGGTGGGCAAAATAATGAACAAGGGCTATCTTAGTAACCATGTCTTTTAAACTAATTCATATTTTAAAGGTTTCCCAGCCCTAACAAAGAAAAGAAATTTGAGTATTAGGACACACTTGTTGACACTGCAGGATAGCACCACAAGAACAAAGCTTTACATTTGTTTTGAATTCTATTTGTTTACTGTCTCCCATCAGCTTTTCTTTGTATTGATAATCAGGTGTAAGGAAGATTAACATAGGGAGGTCCAAAAATACTTTTAATGTTTTTTATAATAAAATATTGTGTATCAATGCTGCAAAGACTCGTAAGAGAACTGCATCAAAGATCATTCTAGTGTCACAAGCATTACAAGCTCAAGAAGTAGTATTGTGCTCTATAATAAATATAGGACATTATTTTGGTGACCCTCAGGGGTCCTGACATGAAGCTTTCACAGCCCATTTGCAGTGGGAATATTTTCTAAAAATATAGGACATTATTTTGGTGACCCTCGGGGGTCCTGACATGAAGCTTTCACAGCCCATTTGCAATGGGAATGTTTTCTCTCGGAGGACACCTTCCAGTAATAGACTGATGAAGTAAATTCAAAACACTATGAGAAAAATTACTTAAATATTGTTCTTCATATTCAAGTCTGTTAAATTTTCTCTAAAATAAATGTCTATTTATATAAGTCTTTTTAAACCACATTTTACATAATAGATGTATTATATGTTTTATATGTGTTATATACGTATTACAATTTTTGTATTCTGATGCTTTTCACAAAAAGCATCAAAGCTTTTCACAAAACTTCAAACTATAATTAGGCCCTACTTTTTAAGTGGTTCACCTTTGCTTAAATTTTTTGTCCAAATATTCAAACTTCTACTCATATCATTATACTCAACTCCAATTATTTCCTCCTACTTTTCCTAATCCTAATTATATTTCATTACAGAACCTTCTTTACTCACTAACCTAGTTCACATGTAATTGTGATAGCTCCTGTACCTATTCGTATTGAATCAAATTACCTCTCCCATTCACCAATCATCCTATTTTTCCAAATATTTATTCCCTCAATGGCAAGTCAGTTTTTCCAAATTTGGCTTAACAAGTCAAATTTCTAGAAAATTTAACATCACATAATGATTGAAAAATAACTATGGAAGAGAGCTGATATTACAAGTAAGTGTGTTATGCTGCTGCTCAGTTAAAATTCATTTTTAGTAGTGTCCTAAAATTAGTAAATCCATTTGACAACACTTATAGAAACAGCTAATACCTTGGTCAGAGACTACCTTGATCTCACTGGACTGCTTAATCTTTGACTATCTTAAGTCAGTTCAGTCCATACTTGTCTAATACATAGAAAAATATATATAGTTTTCACTCAACAGCAAACAGGATGGACATTAAAAAATCTGAAATTTATTGGTGTGATGTGGGGCAAGAATGTATTTTCCAAACTAGAATCAGGGGTGCATGCCACTTACTCTAATACAATAACTTGAAAAAAATGTCTTAAAGCTAACACACAGAAACATCTGCTAGTACTGTGCACCCATGTGTTTGTTAGCTTTCCCACGTTGTACCTTTTTTAAAATGGAATTTTTGCTGTCGCTGTTTCCTCTTGTCCACTTCCTCCATTTTTCTCCAGCTCCCTTCCCTGCTGTCAACTGCAGGACCTTTCTTTTGACTGGGTGGCGCAGCCTTCTTTGAGGCCACTGTTTAGGGCACAAGTGCTATTAAAATGGTGCGACCAGTATATTCTCCAATTCCAAAAGGCGATACACATCATCTTCACAATGTGTCTCACCTTTATTAGACAAGAGGAATGGAAGTCCCAATAAGAAAATATTCCCTCAAACCTGAATCTCTAAGCAGGAACAAAGCGCTCTTGTACCCCAGACAGGTGCTTCTGGAGAACAAATATAAGATAATGTACCTCTCTTGGCTTTTCTCTTCCTCTTCATCTGAGTCTTTGTCAGAATCCTCCTGTTTTTTAATTTTCTTCTCTTTTTGCTTTGGTGTATTTTTTCTCCCCAGTAGTAGCTCATTTTCTTTTTTCTCTGCAGTTTCATAGTCATCATCTACATCCTTATTTTCTGTATCATTATCTTTTAATTTGTCTTCTGTTTTCTCTTCTTCAATTTCCTTTTTAATAGAATTTACATCTCGAGCAATTCTCCTTCGTCCCTGGTAGAGGGGATAAAAGCTTTGAAACAGCTATCACTAATAAAGGGGAAAAAAGCAGGAAAAAATATTTCCTTTAACCTTCACAGCAATGACTCTGGTTTGAAACATGGCACTGAAAACCAATCAACTCACTTGTACATTTCTCTTCCTTTTGAAAGTAAAAGAATAACCATTATAAATTACTTAATTATGTCTAGGTCTACTTTGGCTACATACTACATAAGATATCTGTAAGAATCTGTTTGAATGCAAAAAGAAAACAAAAACAACAAAAAGGAAATAAAAATTTTCTCCTCTGTTTATATCATTTTACCTCACTTTTATTATTTCTCGACTATAATAAAAATGTAAAAAATTATCTAATGTCAATGATACAATATAACAATAATAAAACCAATCCCCTGAATTTTGCTTTTTTAAAAGCTCTGTGGTCTCTAATTCTACTGTTTAGTAAGACAAAATTTACATTGTCTTTGTATTTGTGGATTACATTTTAAAAGGACTGAATTGCATCAATGGCAGAAAAGTGAGGAGGCTTCTTTGAATGACTATCTGGAGAGCTCCCTGGGCCAAAAGCAACATGTTTTACCCCCACTAGCTTCTATCTAGCGCATTGAATGCTGAAATGACCATAACTTTTGAGCAATTTCACTATCTCCTAGATTCTTCTTCAAGTCAACTTCTACACACTGGCAGAATTCTCTTCTTGGAATAAAGCAGATTAAAAAAAAAAAAAAAGCCAGCATCTTAGGGAGCATTAAGATACAATTAGTATCTCAGTAAACAAATGTTTTCCCTAGTTGCTGGCTGTGTGCTATTTCCACTTCAAAGGCAGGAAAAGAAATTTCTTTCTGTCACCAAGCAGTAGCATGCAAGTTCTATGATAGCACTTCCATCTCCTTAGAGCCACACAGCTGTCACAGAGCAGATGCTTTTATTATTATTATTATTATTCTGAGACACAGTCTTGCTCTGTCATCAGGCTGGAGTGCAGTGGCGCGATCTCGGCTCACTGCAACCTCCGTCTCCCAGGTTCAAGCAATTCTCCTGCCTCAGCCTCCCAAATAGCTGGGACTACAGGCGTGTGCCACCACACCCAGCTAATTTTTGTGTTTTTAGTAGGGACGGGATTTCACCAAGTTGGCCAGGATGGTCTCCATCTCCTGACCTCATGATCCGCCTGCCTCGGCCTCCCAAAGTGCTGGGATTATAGGCGTTAGCCACTGCACCCAGCCTAGCAGGTGCTTTTAAAATATCTGTAGGTAAATGAATGAAAACAACTGCTATGAAATTGGGGTCTGTATACCTTTGTCCCAGAAATACCATTTTTATTTATTTATTCATTTTTTTTGAGACAGAGTCTTGCTCTATCACCCAGGCTGGAGTGCAGTGGTATGATCTTGGCTCTCTGCCTCCTGGGTTCAAGTGATTCTCCTGCCTCAGCCTCCTGAGTAGCTGGGACTACAGGTGAGAAATGCCATTTTTAGAAGGCTTGCTTATTTTTTTTTTCTTTTTTTTGAGATACAGTCTCACACTATCACCCAGGCTGGAGTGCGGTGGCATGATCTTGGCTCACTGCAACCTCCGCCTCCCAGGTTCAAGCGATTCTCATGCCTCAGCCTCCCAAGTAGCTGGGATTACAGGCGCCTGCCACCATGCCCAGCTAATTTTTTGTATTTTTAGTAGAGACGGGGTTTCACCATGTTGGCCAGGCTGGTCTCGAACTCCTGACCTCGTGATTCGCCCACTTTAGCCTCCCAAAGTTCTGGGATTACAGGCGTGAGCCACCGCGCCAGGCTTAGAAGCCTGGTTTATGTATGTAGTTTATATATATGCTGAGGATATTTTTACAAGCAAATGTATTATAGCACTTTTTAAATAGTAAAAAATTGGAGAAAAATCTTGGAGAAGGTAAATTTATGGTTCATCTATACTAGACAGCACACTGAAGATATTTTATGTAGGACAAGGAAGATTTTTAGGTAATAACAAGAAAGTATGTCCACAATACATATAACAAAATACTATTCACCTTTAAAAAGGAAGGAAATTCTGATACATGCGATAACATAATGTCTTGCAGACATTATGCTGAATGAATAAGCCAGTACAAAAGGACAAACACTGTATGATTTCACTTATATAAAGGTACCTAGAATATCAAATTCATAGATACAGAAAATTAAATTGTGGTTGCTAGGGGTTGGGGGAGGAATGAGGAGTTACTGTCTGATGGATACAGAATTTCAGTTTTGCAAGGTAGAAATATTCTGGAACTGGAAGGTGGTGACAGTGACAAAATGGTGTTAATGAACTTAATGCCAATGAAATGTACACTTGAAAAGAGTTAAGGTGGCAAATTTTATGTTATATGTACTTACCACAATTAAAAAAAGAAAAGAAAAAACCAATTTGGAAATTTCATGTCATTCACTAGAAGATTCCATTTACTACATGAAAGAATGAACGGTTTTAAAAATTGGTTTCTGAACAACTATAAAAGAAAGCAATTTCACAATCTCTTTCATTAAATATGATTTCACCAAAAATAAGACATATTAATTAAACTTCTTTGATAGTGTGGTGCATTCCTTTCTCTTTCTAAAATTCAATAAGTCCTACTATGTAAATATCACTGGACACTGATCCAAATGGTAGATGACAATTCCTAAATAGACCTGACATATTAAAGGAGAGAACGAGCAGAGTTGGAAGACAGAATCAGAGTACATGTACCCATCACTAGAACTACACAGTATGCTATAAAGTTACAGAGAAAGACGGGATACTATCTGGTTTGGGGCACAGGCACTTTAAAGAGGAGATTCATTTATTCAGCATTTATTTAATATGCCTTTACTATGTGCCAGGCAGTATTCTAAATGCCTGGGATCTGCCAATAAATGAAATAAATACTAATCCCTGACCTCGTGGAGTGTAATTCTAGTGTGGAGTAGGGCAAAATAGACAATCACAATAAACAGAATAAATAAGTAAATTACAGATAGGAGCAACATTAGAGGGACTCAGAGTTCCAAAGAGAGGAGACAGGTTACAATTTCAGGTAAGGTGACCAATGAGGTAATACTTTAGCAGAAGACACGAAAAAAGGAATTCATCCCAGATGAGAATTACTTGATCAAACATAAACAGCAAACTGAAGGGAGGGTTTTCAGGTAGAAGAAATAACTGTACAGTATCTTTAGAAAAAAGTAGCTAGTTAAGCAGCATCAAATACTGGAAAATAAACTAGGTTCACTGTAGTGAACCTACTTTTGTGTATATATACTAAAATGGCTATAATAAAAAATTTTAAATAATACTTAAACCTGGTAAAATTAGTATTAGGAACTCACCCGCGGAGACTTTAATTCTATCTCTTCTCTTTCGCTTTCACTGTCTGATTCAATATTTTCCTCAGGTTCACTCTTCACTTCTGTTAAAGGCATTTCTTGATCTAATTTGAGAGCCTCTTCCATTGATTCTTCTAAGTCTTTTTTTTCCTCTTTTACTTTTGGTTCATGGTGATGAATAGTTCTGAAGTGAATATTTGCTGAACGGCAGTACTCCTCAAAACCATAGAGATACCTAAACAAACAACATTTCATTTAATAAATCTTATAGTCTTTGCATTTAACTTGAATGTTACTAAACGCATTTTTAAAAGGTAAAGCCCAAGTAATTTAAAAATAATTTTGTGTTGCTATTTTCTGTGTTACTATTTTCTTGGTGTTTTAGATAGAATTATAAACAGAGAAAGTGATCATAAAATAAAATGCCATCCTGTGAAGTCTAAGCTGGTGATAACTGAACATAACTACCGTAAGTTTTGATATGAAGGCTGTTCACCCCAACAGCTATAGCTGTATAACATGTATGATAATCACAGATACTACCTGCATCCTGATTTTGGAAAGGTCATCAGGACAACATAAGAAATGCAGTAAAGCAGATTTGATGCACTGAAGTAACTTTCAATCATAAGGATCTGTTAACCTAAACCTTTTGATACACTTTCTCTAACTTTAATGTTCCTGGATTGATGTATTCTTGTTAAAAAAGTAAATGGAAAATATTTTTTATAAATACGTATTCTGTGATGAATAAACTATACTACTTACTTTCTATAAGCAGTTTTTACATTGTAGGAAGCAGCTGAATTCAAAATAGGAATGCCAAGGTCCATATAAATTTGCTTCCATACAGCACCACTATCAATCTGGAAAATTAAGTTTTTATGTTAACATTTGGAAAGGGAAATAATCTTTTTTTTTCCTTTTTTTTGAGACAGGGTCTCGCTCTGTCACCCAGGCTGGAGTGCAGTGGTATAATCAGGACTCACTGCAGCCTCTACCTCCTGGGCTCAAGTGATCCTCC
Organism: Cacajao melanocephalus; assembly: GCA_963573385.1. NCBI lineage: Eukaryota > Metazoa > Chordata > Mammalia > Primates > Pitheciidae > Cacajao > Cacajao melanocephalus. The sequence continues at coordinate 56,576 of CAUYLG010037072.1, read as the reverse complement.
CACCTCAGCTTCCCAAGTAGTTGGGACTACAGGCATGTGGCACCACACCTGGCTAATTTTTGTATTTTTTGTAGAGATGGGGTTTAGCAATGTGGCCCAGGCTGCTCTCAAACTCCCGAGCTCAAGCAATCCACCCGCCTCAGCCTCCCAAAATGCTGGTATTACAGGCATGAGCCACCATGCCTGGCCATGAAACAATCTTTACCCTAATATTCTATGTTCATTAAGAAAATGTATTTATTATCTAATATGCGTATAATAATGCCATGTAAGATAATTTAACTTTTATCACATCATATGTATTTTAAAGAGCAACTTTATACTTACATTGTCACATCCACCCTGATGATAAACCAGTCTGAAGAGTTTGAAGAGATTGAGATCCTTATAGCCCAAAACAGGTGGTTTGTTGATTGGAGTACCTTTTCAATATAAGTAGGTAGAAACAAAACGTTTATTCAAATGAAAAACAGTAATTTGAAAACAAAGCTGTCAAATTCTAATTTCCCAAATTTCATTTATTAGAGGCACATATTTAACCCTTAACAATGTAACACAACACAAGACATTCTCTCTATTCTTTATATAGCTTTGTGGGGATCTTCAGATTTTAGGTGTTATACTTCTAAAACTAATAAAGCCACCTCTTTAAATGCCAATGAATTGAGTAAAACTAAAGTAAACATTGGGACTGCATGGTATGGCCAACAATGTTGCTGGTTCAAGAAGCTTGGGCATAGGGCTGGGTGCAGTGGCTCACACCTGTAATCCCAGCACTTTGGGAGGCCAAGGCAGGAAAATCACTTGAGCTCAGGAGTTTTAGAGTAGCCTGAGCAACATGGCAGTATCCTGTCTCTACAAAAATTAAAACGAAAAAATTAGCTGAGTGTACTGGTGTGTGTGCCTGTGGTCCCAGCTACTTGGGAACCTGAGGTGGGAGGATTGCTTGAGCCCAGGAAGTGGAGGCTGGAGGGAGCCATGTTCGTGCCACCGCACTCCAGTTTGCGTAACAGAGCAAGACTCTGTCTCAAAAAAAAAAAAAAGTCTGGGCCTAAACAAACACCATAGAAAAGAACATTTACGCCCTGGTTCCATTTTCACTGCTTTAACACCAATGTTAAGATTGTTAGCAGTAATCTGAAGGATGATTTCTGAAGGCAACACAGAATGTTTAGGACCAATTTATCTTCAGCTTTTCTAGGACTAACAAATGCCAAGGAATATGATGGTTTACAATGGTTCTATTATACTACCTATATTAGAAATATCATCCTTTTTAGATTAATGGTTGGTCTCTTTTATGTTTACTTTGCTGAGAACAAAGATCAGGCTAGTTTATTTGCCACAAATACATCATGAGTAATTAGTGGGTATGCAGATTAACATTATGACTGGTCACTTTCTATTTCTGAAATATCAGAATACTTTTTAGTTTTATAAGTGACAAGGAAAACTAAACTGTATCAAAATACTTTCATTTCTACGCAAAATAGATACTAATAGTTTAATTCCAAATAGTGTACTATTGTCAGGTGTAACCAATTCTAGGCTTAATTTAAAATCCAAAACTAGACAAGCATGATGGTTCACACCTGTAATCTCAGCACTTTGGGAGGCTGAGGTGAGAGGATCACTTGAGGCCAGGAGTTTGAGACCAGCCTGGGCAATATGGCAAAACCCATCTCCATAAAAATTAGAAAAAAAAAATTAGCTGGGTATGGTGGCACGTGCCTGTAGTCCCAGCTACTTGAGAAGCTGAGGCAGGAGGATCACTGAGCCCAGGAGGTCAAGGCTACAGTAAGCCAGATCAAATCACTGCACTCTGGCCTGGACATCAAAGCAAGAACCTGTCTCAAAATAAATACATAAATAAAATCCAAAACTGTGTATCTGCAATACTAACAAAAGCAATGCATATACCTAGAATGTAAACATGTAAAAGAAATGACTACTTTAAAATAATGAGCATGTACCCCAGAACTTAAAGTATAATAAATAAAAATAAATAAAATAATGAGCATGAAAATACCTCTGTCTTCCATAAACTTATAAAGCTGCTGGAGGAAGTTGTCCCTCTCTTCAGGATCAAGTTCTTCCTCAGGCTGAAAATATAAAATATATAAATATATGGCACAGTTAACTGGAAAAGATACATGTCCCTCTTTTGTTTTTGTGAACCCAACGTAAAGTCATCAAATTTTAATAAAGCTGGAAAATCTGAATTTTCTCAATATCCTACAATGCCAGATTTTAACTCATATTTATGAAGATACACAATGTCTACCCTTCACCCCATTTACCACTTTAACTCTACCTTTGAGTATCATTGTAGGGACTAAGATTACAAAAGTGGAAAACATTCAGGAATAAAATGGGAGTGTTAGGATTTTACTTTACTTGTACTTTTTTTTAAGCCTACTAAAATACTATGTGGCCCACACAAATATACTAGTAGATGAGCACAATAATATACACATTCATTATATCATATATGTATATATAAAGGTAATTTATATATAAACATTATAGTTTTTGTTATTAGATGAATATAAACCAAGGATTTTAAAGTCACAGTGGCCAAGGATTTTTAGATGGCACAATGTTTTAAAGAAATTTAAATGCATTTAAGTGAGTCATATACATTCTATTTCACCCCAGACCTCATCACCCCCTCATCTCACAATAACCTGGTTTTCTCTTTTGCCTTTCTAGTATGGCCTCTGAAGTTGACGTTGCAACAACTAAAAATAAGATAACAAAATAATTCGAGAAGTAATTCTTAGGGAAGAAAATAATTAATTTGGGAAGGAAACTAGATCTGTAATTACTGATTTAGAGCCTTTAAAAATTCCTAAAGTTTAATAATACTACAGAGAAACAAAACACTGATAAGTTTCCTCCATATAAATGACCATAACTTAGAGTATTACTCTCCTGTGTTCTAAAAGAAGAGCTCAGATTTTTGTCTTTTTTCTTTCTTTCTTTTTGAGATGGAGTTTTGCTCTTGCTGCCTAGGCTGGCGTGCAATGGCATGACCTTGCTTGGCTCACTGCAACCTCTGTCTCCTAGGTTCAAGTGATTCTGCTGCCTCAGCCTCCCAAGTAACTCGGACTACAGGAGTGTGCCACTACACCCGGCTAATTTTTTTGTATTTTTAATAGAGATAGGGTTTCACCACTTTGGCCAGGTTAGTCTCAAACTCCTGACCTCAGGTGATCCGTCTGCCCTGACTTCCCAAAGTGCTGGGATTATAGGCGTGAGCCACAGCACCTGGCCTGGATTTCTGTCCTTACAAAGCCATGTTCAAAGCAAAGGCAATGCTCAAGCAATAAACGTTGCGTGTTCAGTGTCCAGAGGGCAACAGGCACTTTAAAATTATGTTACCTAATAACAGCTGATAATATAGCCAGGATCAATAAGCATGTAGTTGATTAAAATATGTAATAAAAAACCATGAGGATATTAAGAGAAAGGGAGCAAGATTCTTTTTTTCTTTTCTTTTAGTCCATTAATTCATAATGATTTATAACACTGAAATACTTTTACCAAATATAAAGAAATTTAAATCCAAGTTTTAAAATGTGTCAACAATCAGCAAAAAGTTATTACTTAATGCTCAAATCAAGAGATGGCAGTTTTTTCCCCGTGTAAATTTAAAAATACTGCTTTTACAAAGTTAACTGCCAATGAGTTAACTCAAGAAAATAGGTAATTCAATAGCCCAGGAACCACTTCATATAATAATTTTAAGAACTTCTAGTGTACGGGGAAAAAATCAAAACCAAAACCATTTATGCCAGACTGGCTCTACGCTTTGCCCATGCCCTGTAATCATAATATCCTCTCTTCAGACGAAAACTTCTTTCCAGTATTTTTAATTTTAAAGACAGAATCTTGCTGTTGCCCAGGCTGGAGTGCAATGGTACAATCTCGGCTCACTGCAACCTGTCTCCCGAGTTCAAGCGATTCTCCTGCCTCAGGATCCTGAGTAGCTGCAATTATAGGCACCTGCCACCACATCTGGCTAATTTTTGTATATTTTGTAGAGATCAGGTTTCGCCACATTGGCCAGGCTGGTCTCAAACTCTGACCTCAGGTGATCCACCCACCTCAGCTTCCCCAAGTGCTGGCACCTGGCCTCATTCCAGTACTTATGATCCTACAGAAGTCAGGTAACACTTCTGTACTGAATATATGTAAAAGTAATACCTTAAAAAGGCACTAATTTAAAATCAAAGTTGCTCCCCAATACAAGTAAACACAATCAACTCATCAATTGCAAATTAGGTTGTACCCAACATTTGATAAATTCTTTATGATTAAGAACATATTTTTATAGATAAAATTTAAATGTATTTTATTTAAAAGTTAGTTTCAGAAGAAACTATGGCTATAAAATTGTCAGTTTTGGTACAGTTATCAGTATAAAAACAAGATATAAATGAATAAAGAATTCTACTTACAGACAAATGCCTTGAGGGGAAATTTCTTTTCCACAAAAAATAAACAAATACAAGATGAGGCTATAAACAAAGTTTTGAACTTATCTGACATTTCTGTGAAAATTAAAATTGATTATTTCTTACAATAATTATGAGGGTGGCTACCCCTCATAATTATTTTTGAAAACAGCCGTGCTGCTAGTCATCTTGGAGTAAAACTGCATATGCTAGAAAATGCCTCCAATTAGAAGAATGTGCCTTTATGACTTTTGTATGGGGCTCTCAATTGCTATCACCGTTTGCTTTCTCTGTTCATGGCATTTTCATAGCAATTTCTCTCCTGGTCAAGATCTCGGACTGTTGTATCTTCTAAGGGTTTTGGAGTGTGAGAGGATTATAAGAATTGGAGGTAGGAGTCCACCATACCATGCTGAGGAGACTTCTTCCCTTTGTTTAGTCATTACATTTATACATGTAAAGAATAACTATGTACCCAGTAAAACGCCAGAGAGCCAGGAAAGGGGTTAAGGACATAAAAGTCACATTCATGATCATAATTTCAAGAAATTTCTGATTTTAGTTAGTATTAGTATATACTGCCTACTATTATAAGTAGTTGTATATCTATCTACACAACTAGATTGTGAATTTTCTCACTTTAGGCACACGTCTTCAGATTAAGCTCAAACATTTACTGATGGTTATCATAAATCAGAGATTGCTCAAAAGCAATGTGGATTAAAATGAGAACACATGGTACCTTCTATTTTTGCAGCTCGATGAGTTTGGCAGGGGGTATAGAAAGGTAAAAGAAGCCAACATAACACAATGTGTTGTAAAATACATAAAAGAATACAAGAGTAGCAAGTGAGGGAATGACTGGCTCTGCTTCAGACGAACTGGCAGTGGTACTATTAGGCAGCTTCAAAATGCAAATAGTAAACATCCCTGGAGCTAAAGCAAACAGCATAAGCCTGAGACTGACAAAGGCAGGCTGGGATTAGGAAAGGACTTTGTAATAGTATGCTAAAGAACTGAAACTTGATACTGTGGCTAGATGTGAAGTCTGATACAGCTAAAGAGAATTAGATCAGATGCGTATGTTTAAATTTTCTCAGCCAAGAATAAGTTTGATGGATTGGAAGGGAAAAGGAAGCTATTATAACAGTCCACCCATGAAGGTAAGAGGGAGGGAGAGAGAGACAGAAGGCAGAGTGACTGATGGGAGGAGAGGGAAGGAGAGAGAACCACTGTACCTGGCTTACTCATAATTTTACCACTAATGACTGGCATTTAGTTTAGACACTCATGTGAATGAAAAGGGTATCTGTGCAAATGAATTGTGTAGAGAGTTTTCTTGTTTCAGATTCATTGAGTATGAGACCTAAGATTTATGATAATATAAATGCAAGAGGCGTCAGAGAAAGAGAGAAAATAAGAATAGCTGAGAATGTCCGTTCGTTCTTCCTTTTTTTTGAGACTGAGTCTTGCTCTGTCATGCAAGCTGGAGTGCAATGGCGTGATATTGGCTCACTGCAGCCTCCACCTGCTGGGTTCGAGCAATTCTCCTGCCTCAGCCTCCCAAATAGCTGGGATTAGAGGAGCGCACCACCACGCCCAGCTAATTTTTGTATTTTTAGAAGAGACAGGGTTTCACCATGTCGGTTAGGCTGGTCTCGAACTCCTGACCTTGTGATCCACTGGCCTTGGCCTCCCAAAGTGCTGGGATTACAGGCGTGAGCCACCGCACCCAGCCAAGTATGTTCCTAAGACACAGGTGGGGCCAGGTGCAGTGGCTCACGCCTGTAATCCCAGCACTTTGAGAGGCCAAGGCTGGCAGATTACCTTTGAGGTCAGGAGTTCAAGACCAGCCTGGCCAACATGGTGAAACCTCGACTCTACTAAAAATACAAAATTAGCTGGGTATGCTGGTGAGCACCTGTAATCTCAGCTGCTCAGGAGGCTGAGACAGGAGAATCACTTGAACCCAGGAGGCAGAGATTGCAGTGCACCACTGCGCTCCAGCCTGGGCAAAAAGAGTGAGACTGTCTCAAAAAACAGAAAAAGACACAGGTGGTTTTGGCCCATGATGCTGGCATTCACCTTATCCCTTGTCCAAATATATTAATCTGAAAATTAATGATTATACATTTGGAAATGGCACAAATTCTAGTAAATAGACTTCCTACCATTTTAGTGGGATGGGAAACTGATATGGTTTGGCTCTGTGTCCCCACCCAAATCTCATGTTGAACTGTAATCCCCAATACTGAGGGAGGGACCTGGTGGGAGGTGACTGGATCGGGGGGCAGATTTCTCCCTTGCTGTTCTCATGAAAGTGAGGTCTCATGAGATCTGGTTGTTTGAAAGTGTATAGCACTTCCCCCTTTGCTCTCTCTTCTGTTGCCACATGAAGATGTGCTTGCTTCCCCTTCACGTTTTGTCCTGATTATACGTTTTCTGAGGCTTCCCCAGACATGCCTCCTGTACAGCCTGTGGAACTGTGAATCAATTAAACCTCTTTTCTTTACAAAATACCCAGTCCAACATAGTTTTTTTATGGCAGTGTGAGAATGGACTAATACAGAGACAAATACAATTTGTTATTAATTTGAAAAATAAGGTTATACCTTATTTTTGCAGGAGCTATTAACTTTCTTAGCTAGCAACTTTAATTTTCAACACATATTAGGAAGGTGGACAGAAAGTGTCCAAATCGCCAAAATATGCCAGTAAAAGATGACTAACTTTACCCAAAGCCCCTCAGACCCATGTAACTTGTACATAGTTCTAACTGGTGGGTTGGGCTAGTTTCCTAACATATAACAGACTGGTGCCACCAATACTGACATTTAAAAGTGGGAACAGGTACAACTAAACTTGATCTTTGTGGTTTCCCTATACTGTGTATTGTATGTGACAGTTCATATTATTGATGGGTATTCTCAGGTTTCAAGAACCCCTATGGGAATCCCTTAAAAATTTTGGTGGGGCGCAGTGGCTCCTGCCTGTAATCCCAGCACTTTGGGAGGGCCAGGCGGGAGGATCATTTGAACTCAGGAGTTTTAGACCAGACTGGGCAACACAGGGAAATCTTGTCTCTATAAAAAATAGTAACAATAATAAATTAGCCAGGCATGGTGATGTATATACCTGTAGTCTTAGTCCCAGCTACTCAGGAGGCTAAGGTGGGAGGATGGCTTGAGCCTGGGATATTGAGGCCACAGTGAGCTATAATCACCACTGCACTCCAGCCTGGGTGACAGAGTAAGACTATGTCTCAAAAAAAAAAAAGTTTTAATAATTATCTAACACTCCTCCCTTTTGTGTGTATGGCGGGGGGTCCTCAGTTTTTTCAATAGCAAAGGACTTTTGTGAAATAATGTTACTTTGGACACAAGCAGTTTTGTTTCCCCTTCATTATACTGTCTATAATCCCTCTTCTGGCCTTCCTCATAGGCACCCCTTCTCACCCCAACTCTGAAACTCCATCACAAGTCCTCATACTCCTCAGCTCTTACAATCCTTTAATCTCCTCTCCTCGATCCCTACCACCTCAAAAATGAGGCTCAGTTTGAAAGCAGCAGGAGTCCTCTGAAGTGGGCAGATCCCTATCATGGAAAGAGAGGTGTTAAGGCAGCACCTTGCAAGCTCCACTCTGGGGAGCTATGCACTGCAAAGAGTACATCAGAAGCAGCAGTTCTGAGGGCATGTCTGGACTGGAGCACTAACACGAAGGAAGCAGCGATTCCAGTCCTGACATTTTTTTTGTATAAAATTTTAAATTTGTAATATATTAAATAGCCTGATTATTTTTAATGTGAAATACCAGAACAACTTACTAAGGTAAATGCATAGAGCATTTGTAAGCCGTACTCACCCACTTTAATTCAGGTAGAGCCCTCTTTGTTCCTACATAGACATCTGTTGAATTTTTAAAATCTCAGCTGTTGTTTATCATTTACTCATTTTCTGAGTTTTTTAAACTTGCATTTTATCTTTCTTATTATATTCAATACTAACAAAGGTAATGGGGAGCACAAAGGCAATATTCAATGTAATATACCTGACAGCTCAACAGCAGCTTCTGAACAATATCTAAGTAGTAGCAGGGGAGCTATAAGAAGTCCCATATCATGAAAGAACAGTGGAAAGGAGAATAAAAAGGTGGGCATGGGTCAAATCATGACGGGGCACACTTCTAAAGGCTGTGATAAAAAATCCAGACTTCGTCCTAACGGTGCTAAAAGCCAATAAAGGGTTTCCAGCAGGAACAACCTATGTTTTATAAAGATGTTTATGGATAATGAATATTGGAAGGGAAAAAACCCGAGGAAAGACACTTGGAATAAGGGGAACAAAATACAAACCAGAAGCATTGTTAGTCAAGAACTTTTACTCTAAGTGACAGAAAACTATCCGAAGCTGCCTTAAGCAAAAATTATTTTATAAACTAACAAAATTATGTAAGAAAATGAGATTGCCCAGAGAGTACATAGCCTGAGAAGAGAGGTATCATAAAGTTAGATATCTTATCCCTTAGCTCCCCACAAGGTGAATTTTCTAGAACCTTATAACAGATCTCCCAGCACCTTATTTCTTTTTTTTTTCTGCCTATGTTTCAGAGGACCAGCACCTTATTTCAAAGAGTAATTTGCTAAGACAATTGCATAACTCATATTCATTCATTTAATGACGGTTTAATATGAGCCAAGCAAGCTCTGTGTTGATAGCTATTAGATATATATACTGGGAGGAAAAGGAAAAAACAAAAACCCTAACATCCCCTGCTTTCACAGACCTTACAATCTAGAGGAGGAGAGAACTTTTTTTTAAAATTAATTATTATACTTTAAGTTCTGGGGTACATGTGCAGAACGTGCAGGTTTGTTACACAGGCATACGTGTGCTGTGGTGGTTTGCTGTACCCATCAACCCGTCATCTACATTAGGTATTCTCCTAATGCTATCTCTCCCCCGATCCCCCGACAGGTCCCAGTGTGTGATGTTCCCCTCCCTGTGTCCATGTGGAGAGAACATTTTCTTAAAAGCCTGTAAAAAATTCTGAAACCTTTCTGAATCTCAGTTTTCTTCATTATAAAACAAACAAACAAACAAACAAAAAAACAGAGGAAGTTCTAGGAGATTTGTTTTAAGGTTCTAGGAAGTTCACTTTGGGGCTGAGCACAGTGGCTCACGCCTGTATTCCCAGCACTTTGGGAGGCCGAGGTGGGCGGATCACTTGAGGCCAGGAGTTTGAGACCAGCCTGGCAAAAATGGTGAAACCTGGTCCCTACTACAAGCACAAAAATTAGTTGGGCATGGTGGCGCATGCTTGTAATTCCAGCTACTTGGAAGGCTGAGGCCCGAGAATCACTTGAACCTGGAAGGTAGAGGTTGCAGTGACTGGAAATCATGCCACTGCACTCCAGTGTGAGTAAAAGAGTGAGAGTCTGTCTCAAAAAAAAAAAAAAAGAAAAAAGAAAAGAAAAGAAAAAGAAAGTTCATTTTGGGAGGAACTATGGCATAAGGTATCTAATTTCCCTTCATAATCTCTCTTTTTTCAAGCAATGCACCCTAAGGCAATCTCATATGTATATATTTATATATGTATTTTCATAGACTCTTGTGAGGATTAAATAAAGTCTTAATTTAAAAACCATCAAGTCTCCATGAATAATCTGAGAAGATTATTTGGTGTGGTCATCTTTACTTGTTTGTATCTCCTACAAAAGGTAAACATTTTAATAGTGGTATAATGAAAAGTGTATCTTGATGTGTGTTCTGGTACAACAGATACATTTTGTTGTCACAACACCTCAGTGAAACATCAAATAAAGACAAATTTAAAAAGAAAGCTTAACATTTTTAACTTTCAGTTACACTTCAGGTTTAACTTACAGTGAAAAGCAAACAAAACCAACAGTAAGTCTGGTAACTCTGGTGAGCCATAGGTCAAAATGACTACGTAGGTTATCAATAAGCTCCGCCCCAAGTGGAATTCTGAACAACTGTCCAGAAAGTTGTCATATGTAAAAGCTGATGACTGACAATATGAAGATTAGAAGAAAGAAAACTGGGAGAAAAATTCACAGTCTTTATAGACATATGTCATTTAGTGTAAGAGCCAAGACAGTATGTGTATTACAAGAATACAATAATTAAATTTTGAGTAAATACTACATTAAATAATGTACATTTTACTGCTTTTAGAAAGAGGTGGCATTATGTAATATGCTTTAGAAATATTTTAATCCAAATGAATAAAAACCACAACCTCTTTTGTTCCCTACAGTTATTTTATTCCTAAAGGAATCACATATATTTTTTCAGCTAAAAAAAAAAACTATTGTAGATCCAGTACAGAGAGTAGATTGGAGGAGAGCAAGCATGGATTCTGAAAGAACAATTAAGTTGTTATTGTTATTACATTAGCCTAGGTAAAAGAGAACAGTGGCTTGAACTAAGATTGACAGAAAGTAGAGAAAAGCAACCAAAGGAAGTGGGCAAATCTGAGAGCTATTCAGGTAGGTGGAAGAGAAAGGACTGGGTGTCTGATTGGACAGGGGTGTAAGAGAAGAATAATCAAGGTGACTTATGTGTATCTAGCTTGGACAGCTGTGTAGATGTTGCTTCTATTAAAATGAATTAACATCAGCCAGGAAAAGGATAGGTTTAGGGGAGAAAGAAGATGAATGCAGTCTTGCACATACTGAGTTTGAGTACATACAAGTTAAGATGAAATCCTCATTGGCAGTTTAATATAAATGTCTTGAGCTAAGAAAAGACATCTTTGATGTACATATAGATATGAAGTCATTTTAGATAGGAAGTAGGCCAAAAAAATTGTGATGTCATGGATATCAAGCATTCTAAGAAGTTAGGTATGTCACAGGTACTGAATACTACTCAGTAGTCAAGTAAGATCAAGACAAAAATGTGTTTGGTTTAGCATAAAAGTTTGTTGGAGTCACTGGTGCCCCTAAAGTTGTTTTAGTTGTGGGAGAGCAAGACACACTACAGTGAACTAAGAGGGAAGGGGAGGTCAGGAACAGTGTATGTAACTCTAAGCAATCTGCCCATGAGAATGAAGAAAGAATGCAGTTATCGGGAGAGGAAAGCACAGAGGCTGTCTGAAGACTAGTGGAGGAAATATGGAGGGGTTGTCAGAAGGCTGGGAGAGATGTAAGCATGTTTTAAAAAGCTGATGAGAAGGATACAACCAAAAGAAGTAAGTTAAAGATGCAAGAAAGAAAAGAGAGAGTCGATAATCTCTCTCTTTTCCTGAAAGAAAGAAGGAAATGAGATCTAGAGCATAACTTGAGAGACTCATCTTATAGAGGAGGACCCAACACTATCAATTGTGCCTTGAGGGAAAGAGAGCTGGCAAACAGGTTTACAGCATGCTGGCATCTGAAGCTCCCAATTTCTTTATAAAGTTGTAGTGGAGTGGGTATAGGGTTATTGGTTTAATGGATAAAATAATGATTTGCTTACAGAAATTGGGAATTGACTGATAGTGCTGAAGGCCCAGTGAAATCTGGTGATCCTAAAGTTTAGAATGGTACTATCCTTTCTATTGTACACCTACAGAAAATTTCAGGGCTCCCATAAGAGATGATACATTCATAGTAAGACGCTTATAATTTCGGAAAACAGTTTTAACAACAGCCTGCCTAAAATAAACAATTACATGATTCTTGCATTGTATCAATTAACTAAGCATACTAATTTTTCCCCATTTGAAAAGGTACACATTTTAATCAAGATGTCATTTAAATGCAATCGAATCCAAGATTTCTAGTATCAGTCAACTCCCTCATATGACCACAACTATAAAATGCATTGATATAAAAGTGTCTTTTAAAATACATAAAAATATGGCTGTATGTAGCTATATTTGTGTGTATATATGGTGAATCCTTATTAATCTGATTAGAAGACCCTAACTGGGCTAGAGTCTTAGATACTAACACTGTGAAGAAAGACTGCTAAATACAGAAGGGCATTTTTGTTTGCTTAAAGGGCTAAACTTTAAGATTTTAGCAAGTCAGTTGTTATACATGTTTGCAAGCTAAAGTCTCAATTATTCATGGAAAGTTGGCTTTTTAGGATCTGCTTAGAAATGCTTCATTGCCAATTCAAGTTATTAGCTAATACCTAAAATGTTAACATTACATTTAAAATATTCTTTAAATTCTACCAACTTATCATGGTTTCCCTAAGTTATGAGGCATTTACTCTAAGTTTATACCTAAAGTAATCTTGAATGACCACCAACAAATGCCTTTAGAATCTACATAAAGGCATAAGTATGCACAAATAACATAATTTAAACATCAAAATAATGCTCATGTTTCCATAAATAAACAAACTCAAGCACTTATAATTTTTTACAATAGTGGAATACAATTGCAGGCATTAAATGTACCAGTGGTCAGTGGTCCCTAGACAATTCCCAATATTACAGAAATGGCAGTAGTTCTTTAAAAATTCACTGGATTCAAATTTTCATTACTAAATATGAAATTTTAAGAGTTTTTAAAAGGGCCCAACATATAAGCCTACTTATTATAAGCCAGAGTGATTTAAAAAGCTAAGACTAGTCACATTCCCCTTGATACTCAGTTTTCTGAACAACCATCCATTTATTTTACCCTTAGAAAACTCTCCTATATTTATCCAAAGTAAATATGTCAGGAATAAATGAATAATTGATATGATTACATATGTTTACAGGTTTTTAAAAAAATCAATTTCAAAGGTGAAAATCCAGTAATATCTTTTCTAACGCAAAATTTTCTTAACAAAAACATTTAAGTAATACCCATAAAAATATTCCCCAGGGCTTTTTTCAATGTAATTATTGAGTTCAAATTTAAAGTCATCAATATAGATAAAACCTACTTTCTGTCAGATCCTCAATCTTTTCCCACATAGTAACAGCATGAAATATATATCTTGTACTCATATTCTGAACTACCAATACTTAGGAATTCAAATTAATATTAAGTGAAAAAGGTGCTCTTTCATGTAAAGTCACAGAATCTCAAATCTCCTTATTAAGGCGAGTTAAAATATCCAAAGCATCAAATATAAAATCAACATTCACTGCCCACTGACACTGCAGAAGTATCTAACACTTGTATGATTCTACTGCATAAAATTTGCTTGCTATACTAAAAACACAAAATGACAGACTATATTATTGTTATAGTGGTTTGGAGAACCTTATATAAAAGATCTTTTTGATTATTGTAATGCAACACTGAGCCTTCATGAAAAGCGTAGTATCATTACGTTTTGGGAAGACTCTGATCTGTAATGTAATACAACAACTTAGCCTCACCTACATGGTGGCAGAGGCCCATAATGACTAAGCCAGGTAGGCCATGGCTTATCAGATTTTTATTCATTTTATACCATAGTCATTCCCTTCCTCTTTGTTGTATATAAAGTGCTTTTCAGTTTACCAGTGTATTACACTTTTAAAAAATAACTGTTCAAGACAAGTTACAATGATTCAGCAACTAAATCTCAAAACCAAGAGCAAGAAATGAAGCTGATTTTTTTCTAAAGCAACAAAATTTCACTCAAGAAAATTGTCCTGTATGGCCAGAGGAAAAGAATTAGTTTAGTAATTTGATAAAACATATGCTACGAAATTGATCATCTGAAAAGTAACCATATGAATCAGTTACTAAATTCTGTAATTTTGCTATTTTTCAGTAGATGAAAAGCTTCTTGATTCATTTAATTTTAACAGGCTCATAATTTAGGTGACACATTTTAAGAAGATACTATCCTTGTAAGCTTCCTTACCTTTAAAAATTTATTTACTATTACCTGCAAACAATAGGTAACAGAGCTTTGCCTCTGCTCTTCGTTCTTTTTTTACTAACGTATACTCCCAGCTTGAATAAAACATTACAATATTTATGAAATTAATTATTGTAATAAGAGCACTACTTACAATTTACTATTTTATAACCACCCTCTGCAACTTTCTACAAAGCTCTTTTTACCCTCTTTGTTTAAAATTTCAGGGTTTTATAGAGGGTGGGGGGGGTAGGAAAAATGCATTCTGTAAGGGACACCAATTAAAAGTATTAGTAAAATAAGGAGACTAATCTTTCTTCAATATAGGGCAATATAAGATCCTAACTAATGTTAATTTAAAAAACAAAAGCTAAATTACAGATTTGCAACAGTTCACACCCTGAAAATGTGGCCTATTTACCCTGAAAACATGTAATCTATAAATAAATACAGATAAAATATAAAAATCACATTTAATATTCTGACTTTAAATCCTGAATTTTGCCAAACTGTCTCATTACCATTTTCATTTCAAAATCTATCTTGTTTTAGAAAAATAGCCTTCACCCATTGATATTCTAAAAATAGACTCCTACTGTCTTTTTTACAAGAAAGAATATCGCTTGGTTATGAGTCCTTCCATATCAGCTACATCATCAATACCTAAAATTCTTATTTAATTCCATTTTTGGCAATCAAAATGGTAACTAAACATACAAAAAAAATCTTACCTATATGCTGCATTTTCTTTCAAATGCAAAGTGGTTAGGTTCCCCTTCTACTTAATCAGTACAGGGTCTGGACATTTTTCAGTCTGACTTGCAAATATTTGCTTTCCCTCTTAGGGCATAGCATCCGCAGGGTTATACAGCACTACTTACATTCTCTTCCACATAAAAATCAGACATTACATGAAAGGAAAAGAAAGACAGCCCATTTCAAAGCATCTGGCAAACCTCCATTGGCAACCTGCCAAGCCTCTGCTAAACCTTCCTGTCTTTCCGAGCATGCTCACTTAAAACCAACAGCACGTTACTATGGCAACTCTGTAGGCAGCCTGTAAGTATGAACCGCCATTCTGATTTCAGAGTGCAAAAAAACCAAATACTGCAGGGGAAGTAAAAGGAAAGAAATAGCGTATGCCCTTAATCACATATGATATACTCATTTCATTTCATAAATTCATATTTGTGTATTTAAAACAGAAATAAGCATCCCATATTTTTCCAGGGAAATGTTTTTTATGCTCAAATAGGTCCCCCTTTTCAGTAAATTCATTGTCTTTGTCTTGCCCCTAAGCCCTTTTACCCACAACAACCAAAAATATGCTAGACAGTTTATCCTATTTGATACAACACTGCAGAATAGACAACAGTATTCATATAAGCAATCACAAAATACTCCATGAATGATTTCCTACAATTATATGCATATTTTAAATGACATGGCAATATTACAGAGAGAACCATTAGCACTTACAACATACAATCTAAATCTTTTCAATGATTTATCAAACTGCCAAATGAAATTTTCTTTGGGGTTTGGATATGATTTTTTTTAACCCTAATTATCCTTTAAATATTGTGAAATCTCTGAAAGAGGTTTTGAAGTTGAGACAGGCCAGACCTGGGTGCAAATCCCTATTCTACCCATTTTAGTTGTGCCATCTTGGAAAAGTTACTTAACTTTTCTGAACCTCCTTTTCCTTCTCTTTGAAGTAGGGTAACAGTTACTTCATATGGTAATGAGTTAACACATATAAAATACATAAAAATTACATTTCTTTCCTCCGGGGTTGTTTTGGAAAAGATCCAGAAACAAACAGTTTGCACTTGTTGATTAATTAACCTAAAAAGTATTTTCTTGTAACCTCTTACTAAAAATTAGTTCAATTTGCACACTATGCTATAAGCCAAAAAGCTTTCTCAACACCCAAATCAAGCAATGCTAGAAATGGACAGAAACAAATAACAGAGAATCTAAACAGAGCAAAAAATATATGAAAGTATTATTTTCACTAGAGAGTATTAAGATGTTTTTATTTGTTACAAAGTACACCTACCACCTCTTCTTCTGCCTTTTTGGCCTCCTTTTCCTTCTCTTCATCATTTTCTTCAACTGGGCCATCTTCATCGTCACTACTGGATGACTCAAGGATTTCACTTATATCCATTTTCCAATTATCAGGAACAACTCTAGTTTTTAAGAAGATGCCTGCTTTCTGAAGCCCTAAGAGTGAAAACATACTTCAGCAATTGCTATGGAATTAGCAGCACAGAACAATAGAAAAGGCATGGCATTCAGAATCAGAAGACCTGAATTCAAATTCAGCTGTCATTTATAAAATGATACAGTAAGCCTGAACATATTTCATAAGTTATAATGTTATATGAACATTTGTTATTACTTTACGGAATACTGTGAAAAATCTTAATGATAAAATATGAAAAGTTAAACTTAGCTAATAATCACAAATCAAATATATCTAGACATTAAAAAAAAAATCAAATAAGAGTGAGTATCAACTCTAAACAGTTAAAACGGCACCAGAGAATACCAGTCTTGCTTTATTTGCTACTTTCCATATAGAGCCACAACATAAAATAATAGGATAATTCATCTTATTTTACCTGGTTTAGTGGAGAGCTCAGATTCTGGCAGACTGAGAATGTCTACTTCCTTAATGTCCTTTCTTGCTATAGAGTAACTAATTATAGTGAAGAAGGGAGAACAATTTATTCAATAAAAATTATCACTTAAATAGTCCATGTTAACATATAGAAAAACAAAAACCTCAAAATCAAAATATTGTCTATAAAATGTTTTATCTTAGTCCTTAATAAAAGATAAGAAGAGGTAATACAGGCAAAGCTAGTTATCTTAATTCAGAAGTTTTATATACTCAATTTGGTACACCGATTATACAATCCTCCTACAGATAGCACGGGATAATTTATATCAGCATAATGTTTTCAACACTTGTAGACAACAATGTCTATTTTAATACTTCTGAAATTTATTTTTCATTTTAGCAAAAAAGCACATCTACCAGATAGGAATATTAAAATATTTTTATTGCTATAAGATATATTATGGTATTAAATTTTTCACAGAGGACTATAACTCAAAAATGTTTAATTTCACCTTTTTTTATTATAAAGCAGAGATGGGTTTATGAAAAGGTTTCTAAAAGTCTGAATTTCAATCACGAAAAAAGTCAAAATAATTGCTCCAGTAATACAAATTAAAAAATAAGCTTTGTAGTTAATAATAAATGTCACATACTACACATGATAAAAATACAGGATTTTACAATTAAGGAAAAAAATCAATACCATGCTTCGCTTAAAAAAAAACAATAACCAAAAAATTGTTCTTTATCTTGTTCTCACATGTTGTTCACAGTTTTTATATAAAATTTATTAGTGAAAAATATCCTACTTTACAAAAAGTCAAAACATATTAGGTCACAACTTATCAGTTCATGAATGATTAGACTTTTAAAAATAAAGTTTTGGTGAGGCGAAGGTTCTATCATTGTAATTCCATTTTTTTCTTCCCATGTAACATCATTAAAGGATTCATTACTCACAATTTAGAATCAATAAATGATCGAACTAAACACTGATCCTTTTTCACTGTGATGTCATCATTACAGCTGGGAGATACTACCTGAAATATAAAATAAGAACAGACTGATTCCTACTTCCTGTGCTCAGAAAAAGAATATTTTTCAAAAGAACAATTCTGAATCCCCTAACTTCTCAGATTATATTTTACAAAAAAAAAAAGCTTCATTATAGCTTCCATTATTAATGAATTACTTACAAAAAAAGATATGCTTATATTTTTTGTTTAGCCATTTGATTGTCTAGAAATTTAATTTATCCATAGTCATTAGATTATAAAATGAATAATTAATGAAATACAGGTCCAGGGCATAGTGACTCACGCATGTAATCCCAGCACTCTGGGAGGTCAAGGTGGGCAGATGGATTGAGCTCAAGAGTTCAAGACCAGCCTGGGCGGCATAGTGTGACTGTGTCTACCAAAAATAAGCCTGGTGTGGTGGCGTGTGCCTATAGTCCCAGCTACTCGAAAGGTTGGGCTCAAGTGATCCCATGAGGTGGGGGCTGCAGTGAGCCAAGATCAAGCCACTGCACTCCAGCCTGGGTGACAGAGTGAGTCACCATCTCAAAATAAAAAAAAAGTAAATTAAAATGTAACCAGCACTTGAAAAATATCAGGATTTATTCTAAGCTAAATAATACTTCATTTATTGTCCAAAAAAACAAAATGTATAATCTGTGATGAAAATTTGGCATATAATTTTAAAAAATATACTTGAATAAAGATCTATTTTGAAATCTAGTCATTTAAAAAAAACTTACGTTACTTTTTTTAAACCAAGATATGTACAATTCTTAGTAATTAAAAGAAGTTAAAAAATCAACAAAGAACTTTTTAATTTCTTAACTTCTGAAAATAATATAAGTATCATTAGTAAATCATCTCTGTATTCTTTACAGATTTTGTATTTTTAAACAATTCATGAAATGTATCTGTTCATGCTCTTCCCTAACACTAGCCTCCCTCTGCTACATTCCAGCACCATTCACAGACTGTGCACTGACGGAAATGTTCTACATTTGCAGTGCCCAATACGGTAGCAGTGAGTCACATGGTTCTAAGCACTTGAAATGTGGCTGGTACAACTGAGAGACTGAATTTTTAATTCTATTTTATTTTAATTTAGTTACATTTAAACTGAAATGGCCACACAGGGTTCATGGTTATCATACTGAACCGTATATATCCAGATAATTGAATAGTCTTGGCAGACATATCAGCTGTCTTAACACTAGATGGAAGTAAATATTTTTTGTTTGTTTGCTAGGTGCTAGTAATTATTATTATTTTTTTTTTCTTGAGACCGAGTCTTGCTCTGTCGCCAGGCTGGAGTGCAGTGGCGCCATCTCAGCTCACTGCAACCTCCGCCTCTCAGATTCAAGCGATTCTCTTGCCTCAGCTTCCGGAGTAGCTGGGATTGCAGGCGCCCACCACCATGCCCTGATAATTTTTGTATTTTTAGTAGAGACGGGGTTTTACCATGTTGGCCAAGATGGTCTCCATCTCTGGACCTTGTGATCGGCCTGCCTCAGCCTCCCAAAGTGCTGGGATTACAGGTGTGAGCCACCATACCTGGCCTGCTGGTAATTATTAGACTAACACTATAGCTGTGCCAACCCTCAAGGAGCCAACAGTGTACTGAAGGAGCAAACATAAAAAGATACACAAAAACAACACAATGGAGGAGTACAGTGATACCACTAGGCATATAGTAATATGAAAACATGGAGGAGGAAGATTTCACGTAACCTGGGCAAGAAAAAGGTGTGGCAGGAAAAGCTTAAGGTAAATTTTAAAGGATGAGTAGGCACAACCCAAGGTCTAAATATCTCACCTATGAACTATTTAATGGCCTTGAAATAGATTCCTGCCACCTCCAGTCTTTCCAGCAACATACCACTTCCTCATTCACATTCCTAAACATGTCGCTGAAATAACATCACTCTTCTGTAAAATTCTCTCCAGAATTATGTCCAAATTTTTAGATGAATTTTTAAAGACTCTTCTGCCCTACATTCAAATTATGTTGCAGGTATATTTCTTATTCCTCTCCTATTCACATGTAATATTTAGCCAAAATGAATTCCCAGAGCAAACAGTTCCACGAACAAACCCATTGCTATTTTTTTAACCTATTTTTTCTGTTTCCTCTAGTGAAGCTTTGCCTACTATCTTTAAACCTTTCAAAGCTCAGCTCAAAAGCACCTGCTTTGTGAAGGCTTTCTGTATTTTCCTCAAATAAATGTAATCTCTCAGGCCAGGGAGTCCTAATATTGAACACATACTGTTTTATATTACTGTTACTTGGATTATTCTGTGCATGATACATAAAATCATCAAATGTAAGAACAGTGTCTTACTCATTTTTTATTTTCAATATCTCCTGGTAAATTATGATAAATCTACTGAGTAAATAATTTGTTATTAAAAAAAAAACAACTCTTGGCAAACCTACGATCTGAATATTCTGAATCCAAATCTACTGATTTTTCTACATAACTGAAAGGTTCAAGGGACTTTCAGAATTTTCCCATATAAATTAAATCTATTATCTAGGAACTGAGTGATACATTTACATGCACACAGAAACCTAAAAATATACTTTCAGCTATTTATAGGATGATAATCTAATTTGGGATACATTTTGTGCCACAATTATTATTAGAGATAAGTGATACCAAAATTCAAAGGGGCATACTTATGTTAAAAGTACTTAAGGCCAGGCACAATGGCTCACACCAGTGATCCCAGCACCTTGGGAGGCCAAGGCTATCGTTTGAGCCCAGGAGTTTGAGACCAGCCTGGGCAATATGGCAAAACCTCGTCTCAACAAAAGATACAAAAATTAGCCGGGTGTGGTGGCACACACCTGTGGTCCCAAGCTACTCAGGAGGCTGAGGTGGACTCCCACCTGAGCCCAGGGAGGTGAAGGCTGCAGTGAGCTGTGATCACACCACTGCACTCCAGCCTGGGCGACAGAGACCCTCTCTCTAAAACAAAACAAGAGTATTTAAGAGAGACCCTGCAAAGAGGGTAGGACTTGAACTGAACTTTAAGAGATATTTAAGAGGTGATGAAGGAGTGGAGGAGGAAGTACAGGAGTTGGAAGAGAAGAGACAGGCATTAATTATCAATTATTTTTTATTGCGCTCTGAAATAATTCTTGTTTCTCTCTTCTTCTTATTCCTTATCTGTGTAAGCAAATATTAGCTTTCTCTACCTAAAACTTGCCATTTCCAAAATCTTCCTTAAAATTTAGGTAAAAACCCTCTTCCTTTCCATACACCCTTTCTTAATCCATTGCGTACCAAAATTTTTTTAAATTTACTATATGATCTTTAATAACTATGTAATCTCTTAGATGTCTATAGTAAGCTTCTTGAGGACAATACAGTTAAGCCACATAGCTATTTACCTTCTAAGGAACTTAGAACAAAGCCGAACTCACTGCAGATCCTCAGTAAATACTAATTAATTTAAGGCAGAGATAAAGGCTTAGAGGAGTGATGTGTCTTAAATATGGGGCAATTAAAGAACTTGAGTTTATACTACAAACAGAATATAAACTAAGAGCCAGGGATGGCCTCAAACATCCATTTAAAAAATGCAAAACTGATCAATTAGGCAGACTCGCCAAAGGTTTTCTATATTTGAGAATGGGACTATCATGACTAAATCCATATTTTAAAAAGATTTCTTAGCCAGGCACACTGGCTGTAATCCCAGCCCTTTGGGAGGCCAAAGGGAGATTGCTTGAGCCCAGGAGTTTGGGACTGGCCTGGGCAATATTGTGAGTCTACATCTCTACAAAAAGTAAAAAATAAAAAAACAGACAAGTATGGGGGTGCATGCCTGTAGTTACAGCTGCTTGGGAGGCTGAAACAGGAAGAATGCCTGAGCCTAGGAGGCCGAAGCTGCACTGAGTTATGCTCACGTCACTGCACTCTCCAGCCTGGGCAACAGAGTGAGACCCTGCCTCAAAAAAAAGAAAGAAAAAAAGATTTCTCTATAAAAGTTAGTTCTGGGGCCGGGCGTGGTGGCTCACCCCTATAATCCCAGCACTTTGGGAGGCTGAGGTGAGCAGATCACAAGGTCAAGAGATCGAGACCATTCTGGCCAACATTGTGAAACCCTATCTCTACTAAAAATACAAAAATTAGCTGGGCATGGTGGCATGTGCCTGTAGTCCCAGATACTCGGGAGGCAGAGGTTGCAGTGAGCTGAGATTATGCCACCACACTTCAGTCTAGTGACAGATCGAGACTTCCCCTCAAAAAATAAAAAAAGTTAGTTCTGGAAAATTAGTCTGAATTAATAGTAAAGAAAGAATTCAAGAATCAAGTTAAGGGAACCCATGATAATGGGAATAGAGGGAAGAAATATAAAAGAGCTCAATAAAAGGTTATAGAGAATTAAAAGAAAGAAAATAGCCAAAGAAGACAGTGAAGTATTCTGGACCTGACTATGATTATTCAATTAAAAAATCTCCAATAAAGTACAAATTTGTTTAATACTTTCAAAATATTTTAAATGCTTTAAAAAAAATCCACTTTAAACAAATATTTAGATGGCTGATTAACTTTGCAAAGAAACCTTACTTACCAAAGCAGGATACCATTCAGTCCTCTCAGTTGTAGATACCACACTTACAACTTTTCCTAATAACTCATCATTGAGACGTCGCTTGTCTTCATCTTCCTCTTCACTACTTTCTTCTTCCTTTTCATCTTCGGTACTAAAGTTAGAATAACTTGATCATTATCCTAACACAAACTATTATTTGATACAAAGTATTGTGAATTTAATATGGTCAATTCAATTTCTAATGGATCACCCTGAAGTAGTAGCCTCTTCATTCTCACTATAATTGAAGACATGCGTCCCTCCCTAGCCTCACAGAAGTATGTAGTCCTGAGCTATCTAAGGTAACTGAGTTCACTTCACTAGATCAATGAGTGCTTGGACTTAGGCTCTCATGCCACCACCACCTGGGACAGAAAAACCTAATTACACCACCATTAAGTACTTATTTCGCCAAATACTTTTTTTTTTTGGAAGACTGCCCTTCTATTTTTATGCCAGATAATTTAACTTTAATTTTCTAACTGGCTATGAAAATATCTCATTAAAACACACATAAGAGTTTACTTAGGTAACTTATCTGGGTTACTAAAGTTTACCCTTATGTGTCAACAAATTTTAAGCGTATATATATAGAATAATAATTATTATTTTTTGAGATGGAGTCTCGCTTTGTCACCCAGGATAGAGTGCAGTGGCATGATCTCGGTTCACTGCAACCTCAACCTCCACCTCCCAGGTTCAAGCAATTCTCCTGCCTCAGCCTCCTGACTAGCTGGGATTACAGGCATGCACTACTACTCCTGGCTAATTTTTGTATTTTTAGTAGAGACGGGATTTCAACATGTTGGCCAGGCTGGTCTTGAACTCCTGATCTCAAGTGATCCGCCCGCCTCAGCCTCCCAAAGTGCTGGGATTACAGGTACGAGACACCGTGCCCGGCCAAGCCTATAGTTATTAAAATAAAAATAACTATGTACTCCCATTTGAGCTCTTAATGAATATACACTGAATCTGACAACTTCTTGAAGACATTCTGCAATGATAATGTTTGGTAATATTGCCATAATTACCATCATGTTGATAATGATTGATAATGCTGCAGTTTACTAAAGTATACAAAGCTATTAACTCTTAATAAATGGCTCAAAACCACTTAGCTCATTATATTTTTATGGTTTTAGTCCTTCATTTCTTTTCCTAGACTTCTCAGCTGTGTGACTCATTGACTACATTTACTAATCCTACCTATATTTTCTTTTGACATGTCTTCCAATCTACTGCACTCTGAGAAACCAGATAACTCAATGTGTTAAAATTATAAGGGAGTTTTCTTTTTTTGTTTGTTTGTTTTTATTGAGACAGAGTCTCTCTGTGTTGCCAGGCGCCAGGATGGAGTGCAGTGGCGTGATCTTGGCTCACTGCAACCTTGGCCTCCCAGGTTCAAACAATTCTCCTGCCTCAGCCTCCCTAGTAGCTGGGACTAAAGGTGCGCGCCACCACACCCAGTTAAGTTTTGTATTTTTTAGAAGAGAGGGGGTTTCACCATGGTCTTGATCTCTTGACCTCGTGATCCACCCGCCTTAGCCTCCCAAAGTGCCGGGATTACAGTCGTGAGCCACTGCGCCCAGCCTGGGAGCTTTCAGTAGAAGTCTATGGAGCTAGCTTAAGAATAAAAACTGGGTATTGAATTATTAAATACAGATCATGTCCTGAGTACTTATTACACACTGATAAATTTATATACATTATCAGTTGGACACAGTGGCTCATGCCTGTAATCCCAGCAATTTGGGAGACTGAGGCAGGTATATCACTTGAGGTCAGGAGATGGAGAACAGCCTGGCCAATATAAGAAAACCCGATCACTACTAAAATTACAAAAATTAGCCAGGTGTGGTAGCACATGCCTGTAGTCTGGCTACTCAGGAGGCTTAGGCACGAAAATCACTTGAACCTGGGAGGCAGAGGTTGCAGTGAGCTCAGATTGCACCACTATACCCTAGCATAGGTGACAGAGTGAGATTCTGTCTCAAAAAAACAAACAAACAAAAATGAAAATTGTATACATTATCTAATCCTCACAAAATCCGCAAGACATTATCTCTACCATTTTCCTCAGCAATAAACTGGGAATAATAATATCTTGCAGGTTTTTATGAAGATTTGAGTTAATACATGTAAATGTAGTTAACTTTAAAGAGCTTAATTTTCCCAAAGTGATATAACTAATATATGGCTGAGTTGGGATTTCCATTTAGGGTCCTCAGAGGTCTTTTATTGCTTTCTGGTTTGCAGCTTAAGTGTTATCTGACTTTGTCTTTAAAAATATTCATTATATACTCCCCAGCAGCAGTGAGTACATATCTAATACCTGAATCTTGGTTTCTAAATATTATTTCCCACTAAAAGAAATGAGAAACCCTTGTAGAAATGGCCAATTCCACGGCTGGTGCAGGAAAAAATTAACATGAGCCTTGGATACCTTGTCATGTCAGAAGGTGAAAATGTGCTCAAAAAATGGTGAGGCCATATTAAAAGAACACAGAAGCCATTCTGGAAAGGCTCCCTCGGCTAAATCTGGAACAACCTGAATTATAACCCATTAAGTAAAATTAGAATCCATAGTGCTAGGAAAAGAATTTCATTATAGCTAAATGATTACTAAAACATGTAACAAATAGAAAAATCAGCATTTTGCAATCTTAATAGTAATAACTGATTCAGGCAAGAATTATTAGTGGATGATAAAACCTGTGAATGAAAGTTTGACCAAGAACAGAATATTTAAATAGGCTCAAAGTATCTCCATGCAGGCTTATAAATTACAAAGAAAAAACAGTAACTATAGTAATTCTGAAGTGGAGAAATTTGGTTAGCACCACCTTAACCAGGTGATGAAAGTTAGTATCACCAGGTATGGGACAAACTGATAATAGTTTTTGCTGTGCTTTCCTTGAGCACACAACATCACTTATAGAGTATTACTGTCTAAAATGTATAACCTGAATCTAACAATGAGAAAACAATCCAACAGACCCGTATTTGGAAACAGGTTACAAGACTATTGCCTTGTATTCTTCAAAAACGTCAATGTCATGGGAAAAAAAAAAAGACTACAGAACTTTTTCAGCTTAAAGGAGACTTAAGAACCACATAAACTAAATGCAATGCATGATCTTGAATTGGATCCTGGAATCGGGAAGTGAGGGATGCTATTAAGGCTATCATTGGAACAAGTGGCAAAGTTTGAAATATTAACCATATATTACAATAGTAGTCTATCAATGTTAAATTTTCTGAATTTGGTATTCATACTTTGGTTATATAAGAGCATCTCCTTGTTCTTAAGTGTTAATTGATAAAGGGTCATGATGCTTGCCACTTCCTCTCAAATAGTTCAGCAAAATAAAATTATTATTACAAAATACAAAAATAATTACTACATACATAGAGGGAATCATAAAGCAAATGTGTTGAAAATGTTAAAAACTGGTAAATCTAGATAGAGTATATAGACATTAGGCTGGGCACAGTGGCTCACACCTATAATCCCAGCACTTTGGGAGGCCGAGGTGGGCGAATCAATCACTTGAGGTCAGGAGTTCGAAACTAGCATGGCCGACATAGCGAAACCCTGTCTCTACTAAAAATACAAAAATTAGCTGGGTGTGATGGTGAGACTGTAATCCCAACTACTTGGGAGGGTGAGGCAGGAGAATCACTTGAACCTGGGAGGCAGAGGTTGCAGTGAGCTGAGATCGTGCCTGGACAACACACTCCAGCCTGGGCAACACAGCGAAACTCCAACTCAAAAAAAAACAAAAAAGAGTATATATACATTCATTGTATTATTCTTGCAATCTTTAAGTTTGACATGTTTTTGAAATAAAAGATAAAAAACATATACTCATTTAAAATAGGAAAATCATCATATCAATTAAAAACTTTGGCAAAGTAACTTAAAACAAAAATAGTATTTTTGAAATAAGAGTTGTCATCATTCCTGGGCGAATAATGGGAATAATTAAGAAAAAGGTCGACTCGGGGTAAAATGTCTAATGTAAGAATACGAGATGCTATGGAAAGCTTATCCAAATGAATTTAGCCATTCCAGGAAAATCGCTTGTTTAATGTTATAATAATTGTAATTATAATGATACCATATATGAAAAACTCACACAGGAAGAGAAGACCTCCTTCCTCTGTTTGTCTTCTTTGCAATTACTGGAGTTCCAAAATGCTCTGGATTTGTTAATGGAAGCTGGTCAAGTGTCTGTATAAGAAACAGATTCATTAAATCACATTTTACCTCTAGATCAGTACCTATAGTTCAATCCAAATAGTTCATCCATGTCACCCTACCTCACTCTCTGCAAAATGTCTCTCTCCTTTCAGACAAAGTGAGGTACGTCTCAATGTTCGTTCATCACCATCATCAAACACTATAATAAGCACAAGATATCAGAGAATTTATGCACACTAACGAAATAAAAACTTAAGCACACAATGCTCTTATTATTATTAGAGCTTAATATTTGTAAGAACCATTATTTTAGTCATTTTATAAAACCTTTACAATAAGCATATCATGCCATATTTTTCATTCCATAGATACCAAAAACACAGGTTAAATGGCTGCCCATAACTGCTTAAGTATCTCCAGTTGTTTTAGTGATCCCTTTTTTTTGAGACCAAGTTTCACTTTGTCACCCAGGCTAGAGTGCAATGGCACGATCTTGGCTCATTGCAACCTCCGCCTCCCAAGTTCAAGTGACTATCCTGCCTCAGCCTCCTGAGTAGCTGGGATTACAGGCATGTGTCACCACGCCCAGCTAATTTTGTATTTTTAGTAGAGACAGGGTTTCACCATGTTGGTTAAGCTGGTCTCCAACTCCTGATCCACCCATCTCGGCCTCCCAAACTGCTGGGATTACAGGAGTGAGCCACCATGCCGAGCCTATTTTTTTAATTTCTATCACTACAGAACTACCTTCTTAACCCATTAGCAACCTAGTCAAAGCATAAATATTAAATTAACTGCAATCATAGAAGAATGAACAAAAACTTGATTTTAAAAAAAGTATTATGGAGTTTTCCATTAAAGTTATCAATAGTGTACCCCTAACTTCCAGAAACTGACTCCTGGTAATGCTACTGAATTATTCTACTGCTTCTAAGTATTTGCACAATAACCTACTACACATGTACTGGCTGCCAAATTCTAAAGTCATTAGATACAAGTTATTTCTTTTGTTAGAAAAGGATATAAGTAGTTTATTACAAAAAAAATTTTTTTGTAATAAACTAGAGACAGGGTTTTGCTATTTTACCCAGGTTGGTTTCAAACTCCTGGTCTCAAATGATCCCCCGCCTCGGCCTCCGAAAGTGCCTGGATTACAGGCATCTGCCACTGTACCCAGCTGAGTAGTTAGAAATAAGTGTTGAAATAAGGAAAAGAAAGATATGAAGTTTTTAGAGCAGACGTGGTGGCTTATGCCTGTGGTCCCAGTCACTGGAGAGGTCAAGGTGGAATGACTGCTTAAAACAGGAAAATCAAGGCTCAAGCATGGTTACTGAGCCATGACTGTGATACTGGGTGACAGAGCTAAACCAAGTCTCTGTCTCAAAAAAAAAAAAAAGACTTTTTAAAAAGAACCTTAAAAAAAACATAATAAGATAGATACTTTCTCAAGTTTTTTACTTTTACTATATATTTTTAAAAATCATACCACTTGGCCAGGAACAATGACTAACACTTGTAATCCCAGCACTTTGGGAGGCTGAGGCGGGCAGATCACCTGAGATCGGGAGTTCAAGAGCAGCCTGACCAACATGGAGAAACCCCGTCTCTACTAAAAATACAAAATTAGCTGGGCATGGTGGCGCATGCCTGTAATCCCAGCCACTTGGGAGGCTGAGGCAGGAGAATCACTTGAACCTGGGAGGTAGAGGTTCCAGTGAGTCAAGATCATGCCATTGCACTCCAGCCTGGGCAACGAGAGTGCAAAAAAAAAAAAAAAATACATACACACACACACACACATTTATATATATATATTTAGTACTAATTTTCATAATTCTAGATACTTTTCTATTGTAACAGAATAGGTTAGTATTAATTTTAAAAATTCTATATTACATTCATTTAATATCTTAGAATCTTTTAATTAGTTACCTATGAAATTACAATCCTGAATTATTTTCTTAAAAGGTTGTTCTATTAGCAAACACTTTGCCTTTAAATCCTACACTTACCTATAATGAATAAGTTTTTAAAAAAGAAAATTATATAAAAGCTTTCAACAGTTAAATATTTATTTGTCTACTTCAATCAGTTCTCCCTGTTAGACTAAAGACACCTAGCTTAGATTCTCTTACATGCAGGAGACAATGTGGAGAAAATTAAAAACTCCTGAAGCACATACTCAAAGGACCATGATTCTACAAAAGCAGCTGTGCTATAAACAGTCAATGATCCAGAAATTAATGACTAGCTGCAGGCATAATGACAGGTTAAAACACAACATCTCCAATAATTACATCACTGATCTACACTTGAGTAACAGTGTGCTAAATATTTAATATAAAAAATTATGATTCATATAGTGTCAAGTCTAACAAATAAACCACTGTTCTTCTAAAATTTTTAAATCATGAAATTATCACAAACCAAACAATGCAATTCTTGTCAGTACTAGTGTCTGTAACTATAAAATTTCAAAAAGAATAAAACCATAAAGGTTTTCACATTTTCTTAATGCCTACAATACCAAAGATGATGATACTAAACACACACACATTTAAATGGAGGCATGAAAAAGGAAAATGCAAATGTAAGACCAACACTGCCAAATTTATATAACCACATGTTTTCCATAGTGTTTTATCATTAATCAAT
The DNA here is from genome assembly GCA_963573385.1 of Cacajao melanocephalus. Lineage (NCBI taxonomy): Eukaryota > Metazoa > Chordata > Mammalia > Primates > Pitheciidae > Cacajao > Cacajao melanocephalus. The sequence continues at coordinate 27,203 of CAUYLG010037072.1, read as the reverse complement.
GGCAGCACTAAACCAAAATGTTCTGATGAAAAATTTCAACAATTTCAACATTTCAAACAAAAAATTTCAGCAATTTTTGAATTTCAACATTTCAAAAATTTCAATAATCAAAATAAAATCAGATTTTTAGAGGGAAAAATTCATTTCACTTCAATATACTTTATCATGGATAGAAATACTAAATAAAAACAAAGGGATTTCTCGAAAGGGCATTATAACACAAACAACTATTTTAAAGTTTTATATAGGAACCCTCCCAACTTTAAGTGAAAAAAAAGACAGAGTTTAAGATTGATTTATTTAGAGACAGAGTCTCGCTCTGTCGCTCAAGCTGGAGTGCAGTAGTGGCATGATTTCGGCTCAATGAAACCTTTGCCTCCCGGGTTCAAGTGATTCGCATGCCTCAGCCTCCCAAGTAGCTGGTATTACAGTCACATGTCACCAGGCCCAGCTAACTTTTGTATTTTTAGTAGAGACAGGGTTTCACCATGCTGATCTGGCTGGTCTCAAACTCCTGACCTCAAGTGTTCTGCCTACTTTGGCCTTCCAAAGTGCTGGGATTACAGGTGTGAGGCACTGCACCCAGACTAAGATTTTTTTAATTCACAAAATTATACAAATATATGTTTTTGAGTACTTTATAAATTTGTTAAATTGTGTAATTTTTCAAGATTTTCTGAAAATTACAGGTGTGAGCCACAACACCTGTAATCCTGGTGCTTTGGGAGGCCAAGGCAGGAGAATCCCTTGAGGTCAGCAGTTGGAGACCAGCCTGGCTAACACAGTGAGATCTCGTCTTAACCAAAAAAAATTTAATAATTGGCTGAGTGTGGTGGTATGTGCCTGTAATCCCCTAACTGCTCCGGTGACTGAGGTAGGAGGATTACTTGAGCCCAGGAATTCAAGGCTGCAGGGAGCTATGATTGCCACTGAAGTCCAGCCTGGGCAACAGAGTGAGACTCTGTTTCTATACAAAATTAATTTTTTTTATAAATCCAACATTACACACTTATTAATAATGATATCCTAACAATGAATAAACTATGGTACGAATAGTAGGAAGAGGAAATATTCTATTGCTCAAAAATAAAAACAAAAACATCCCCTTGAATTGGTGCTATTTATCGTTCAACATTAAAGGGGAGGCCAGGAGCACTGGCTCATGCCTGTAATCCCAATACTTTGGGAGGCTAAGGTGGTAGGATTGCTTGAGCCCAGAAATTCAGAGCTGCAGTGAACTATGAATGATAGTGCAACTGTACAAAAGCCTGGGCAACAGAGCAAGACCTTGTCTCTAAAACAAACAAACAAAAAACAAGAAATAAACCATTAGAGGGTAAACTATGACCAGATTTTTTAAAAACTAAGTCACACTATATCCATAATCTCTTTCAAAATTGATTAATAAAGTTTAACAGAAGGGAAATTGATACCTATATTATGTAAGAAGCAGTTAGGACTACAGGCAAATACCACCACAATATCACGGACTCTAATGATAACTTCAGATCACTAATGATCCTAACTCCTATTTGATCCAAACCAGCAATGTGGTATCCTCTTTTGTTTCATTTTTAATTATCTGACATAATTTCTGGTATCTCATGATACCAAAAAAGGTCATGGAGGTCATAAACACTTGGAACAATTTTCTGATTATACCCACATAATACTTTGCTAGGAACTGGAAATCAAGAAAAATTCCAGAAAAGAGCAATTAAACCCAATAGATAGTAGGTACTCACTGAAAGAAAAATATGAGATGTTCATGACCCAAGAGGTTATACATTTCATTTTACCATCTTTTTAAGCCAACCGGTAATTCAGGTCATTATACTCTGATCATTCTTTATGTGATCCATTTCCTTCAACATCTAAATGTTCTTTACAGCAGTGCTATGTTGAGTTTTCTGAATGGAACAGTGCCTTTAAAAACCTTTTCATGAATTTCCTTCATGTACGTAAGTGCAAAAATCTTTAATATTTTGAATTTGTCTCCCAAATAAAACTGTTTCTCCCTATTTTTATAAGTGTGAACTACTTGCATCAGAATCACTGACATGCTTATTAAAACACTCTTGTTTTGCCATCCCCAGGCCTACTAATTGGAGAGGCTTAAGGTCGTGAAATCCTCATTTTTCTAAGCAAGCACCAAGTGATTCTCATGTACACTAATGCTTGATACCTCAATTATATGCAATTAAGATGCTAAAGCTCTTTGAAAACAAGAATTATACAATTTCTTCTGTAATTATCCAACACAGAAAATCACCATAGAAAATGCTTAGTAGTGACTAGTTTTTAGAAACACTAAAATGCTACTCATGTAGAGGACAGAGGTTGCTATTCATAATTGAATAATTACTCTGGGATGAAGAAACCCAGAATGAGAAAATCTGAAAAGTATTCCTTCTGTAGAGCATACACATTTTATCAGAAAGCTTTACTGGTAATATGAGTACAATCTTTACAGTGAGTGCAATATTAGTATCTGAAAATGCATCATATATTTTCTGCTGATTCTACACACACCTGTAATTTTTATCAGGTCTTTGTTTAACAAAGCAAAGTTGTATTTACTTATTCTCTAAGAGTTAACATTAAGCTTAGTTTTTATTTGTTTTTTTTTTGCAACGGAGTATCGCTCTTGCTGCCCACGCTAGAGTGCAATGGCTCAATCTAGGCTCACCGCAACCTCAGCCTCCCAGGTTCAAGCGATTCTCCTGCCTCAGCCTCTTGAGTAGCTGGGATTACAGGCACCCACCACCAGCTAATTTTTGTATTTTTGGTAGAGGTGAGGTTTTGCCATGTTGGCCAGGCTGGTCTTGAACTCTTGACCTCAAGCGATCCACCCACCTCCGCCTCCTAAAGTGCTGGGATTACAGGTGCAAGCCACCATGCCCAGCTGCTTAGTTTTTAAACATTTAACAAATATCAATAGCCACAGCTAAGCTTCTTAAAAGTATGTAGTTCAGAATAATAGCACCATCGTGAACCAACACCAAATTCTAGGAAGTCCAGGAAGAATCAAAAAGGTTAGAAAAAAGCAGTTACACAGAGCAAATTGGTAGTACTAATAGAAGGCACAGGGTTAGAAGCAGAAATTTTTAAGCAAAGCATAGTTCTTCACAACACTGAGCATCAACTGGATATGAATTATTTTTATCCAAAGCAACAAATCAAGTAAACTAAAAGTAAATCTAAGTGATCGTTTCTTTTCTATCTACAAGAAAACCACAAATTAATTATACCACTTAAACCAAGAAATAAGTATAAAAACCAACAATGCTATAGATTGGATGTTATCCACAGGACTTTGTAGTTTAAAAGTACTGACTGAGAGGAGATTTGGAAATGTTACCTAATGCTATTCTCATCAACATAATGACAGTAAGTACTGAAGTACTACTTTTAGGTTTTAATTCACATGTACTATGACACTTGTTGCTTCTTACTATTAATTCAATAAAGCTATCTAAAGCCAGTGTAAGCTTATGCATGGAATGTTAAGAACACATTCACATTAGGAGCATCTGTATCTTTCTTGAAAGCTGTTTTTTGTTTTGTTTTGTTTTTGAGACCTAGTCTCACTCTGTCACCCAGGCTGGAGTGCAGTGGCGCGATCTTGGCTGTCTGCAACATCTGCCCCCCATGTTCAAGCAATTCTCCTGCCTCAGCCTCCTGAGTAGCTGGGATTACAGGCATATACCACCATGCCTGGCTAATTTTTGTACTTTTAGCAAAGATGGCGTTTCACCATGTTGGCCAGGCTGGTCTGAAACTTCTGACCTCAAGTGATCCACCCACCTCGGCCTCCCAAAGTGCTGGGATTACAGGCATGAGCTACTATGCCTGGCCTTGAAAGCTGTCAATATAAGCACCCACACTGTGTCAAAAATCAAAAAGTAAGTTACAATCACCTAGTCTTGAAGCTACTATGGTCAGAATTTTTTCAATCTATAAATTGGCAATATCTACATTACCCTCATATAAAATATGAAGCAATACAATAAAGACTGCAAGTATGCAATTTTAATTGCAATTATAGAAAAAGTGATCACAATCATATGATCTAACTTTCTTGAAGAGAAACATCAAAATAACCTAAAACAAAAGTACATTCTTGGATGAAATAGACACAAGTGGCCAAGTTAGTGTAAGAGATAATTATTTTTGTTACCTATGGGGGCATTCTTAGAATTTTAGCCAGCTATATCCAGTAAACTGACGGGAAATAATACATATTTCTCCGCCAACACAATGATTCAGTGTATCCACAAACCACAGATATATGCAACCTCCAAATCAAATCTATGTGTTAAATTACTTAATTACTTACCCACGGTATACCAACTAGCATCTGTCAACTTGCTGATAATAGCTTCCTGAAAAGATCCATCAGATGTCCTTGTTTCAACAATAGCTCCCACCTAAAACATGAGTCCAAATTTCCTTACCAAATTTAAACAAATAAACCAAATCACTCCCACCAACCACATAATCTAGGTAAGAAAAATACCATACTTATGATAATTCTATCTTACATTGTCTTAGATCTTTATCATTTATAGTACTTCTGTATTTATTATGCAATTTGAGTCCCAAAACACTTTGACAAAACTTAGGTGGCTATTATGACCCCTACTTTACGTAATGAAAATTGCGGTTCAGAAAGATAAAATAATTTGCAGAGTCCAGGATAAGAGCCCAGTCTCTTAAATCTTACTTCAGAGCTTTTCCACTGTATCACAATGCCTTCAAGAAAATGAAATAGAATAACTGTAAAATTATAAGACAACCAAAATAGCCTCGATTTTCTTTCAAAGAAACATTGAATACCAGATTCAAGATTTATATTTAAGGGACCTTTTAGATAAAGGTTCACCTGGAGAGAGAGGGATGGACCAGCTGACCTTTTTTCAGTTTCCAGACCTTTGCGTATCAGATGTTAACCAAAGTGGTACTCTGATACGATAGATTTATTATATAAACAAATGGCCAGAAATGGATGGAAAACATAATCTAGGTATTCATTAAATTGAATTAGAAAGTGAACATGGTTTACTTGGTAAATTAGAACAAGCAAAGATTCAGGCTTATGATACTCAATTTAGAAGGCTAAACATCACCTCAGATACAGCAACAATGCAAAAAACGAAGTCAGGTATTCAGTTCAAGAATTCAAAACAAAAAGGTAGGTGAAAAACTCAACATGTTTATATATATTAAACTACCCTTCTAGAAGATGTTTAGTATTCTAAAACTCAGAATATAGCTATTGCAATATTTAAACCCTTCATTTGTACTGTTTTCTGATTAACGTTCTCATAAAATGTTAAATCTATGTAGAAATGTAAACTCAATAAATATGGTATAAATCTATGATTATTTTAGATTTTATACTGTACAACATACATACTCTTAAAGGACCCTTTACTTGGTCATCTTGTACCAATTGTGTGGTATTGTCCTGTTTCAGGAGTACCTGAAAAACATTTTACACAATAATTTGCATATTACTTTTAAAACATACATTTACAGTAACATTGTGACAATAAAGTCTCTAATTTATGTCTTCTTAGCACACTGTGGTGACCTCTGCTATAATACTTATTACATGCTCTTAACTGTGAGCTCCTTGAGGGCTGAGTCCTCCCTTCATTACTATATCCCCAACAGTTAGCAAGTGTGAATGCATATTACCAGTACTTAATAACTATTTACTGAATGAACTATATAATAATCAGTAGTGATTACTGTAAAAAAAAAAAAAACTGCCTTTATTGCTTTTTATCAACAAGTCACAAAAGGTTCTGACTGTCACCAAGTACACAAAGAACAAAAAAAGAGGATCAAACTGTATTGCCTACATGCAAGGTAAACAAATTAAAACCAGAACTCTCATCCTTTATAAAGTGAAGCTTATTAATAATCATAATATGCAATGATATAAATGAGTGCTCCCTTCTACTACACATCTAAATACAGAGTAACCATTCATAATAGATGGTTGGTTACTATGGTCCAAATAACAGATGGTCCAAATAAATTCAAAATCTAGGTACTGTACATAGAAGACCTCCTAAAACAATCATTGCAATAATTTTAAATAAATATGAGCCACAATACTAATAACAAATTTAAATTGTTAAAGAATCCCAAATAAATATAGACTAATCAAATCCTATAGCTGACATGGTAAAAAGACTATATGAAACAAAAAGAAATGAATGTCAATTGGCAGCTTATCATAATAAATACTTGAAGTTTCATCAAGAAAACTGAAATATAAATTTTATAATAATCATAGATCCACCTAATTATCTACCCTACAAATCACACTCCTTTACTCAATGTTTATCAGACTTTTTTTTTTTAGGTAGAGTCTCAACCTCCACTTCCCTAGCTTAAGCAATACTCATGCCTCAGCCTCCAGGGTAGCTGGAATTACAGGTGTGCACCACCATGCCTGGCTAATTTTTTTGTATTTTTAGTAGGGACAAGGTTTCAACATTTTGGTCAGGCTGGTCTCAAACTTCCGGCCTCAAGTGATCTGCCCACACTGGCCTCCATAAGTGCTGGGATTACAGGCGTCACTCACCGTGCCCAGCCTGATTCTCAAACTTTTAACATGCATCAGAAATATTTAAATGGCTTATTAAAACACAATTACTGGATCTTACCCCCAGAGTTTCTGATGAAGTAAATCTGGGGTGGGGAAAATTTGCATTTGGAACAGGTTCCCAGATAAGGCTGATGCTGCTGGTCTAGGGCCACACTTCAGGAATCACTGCTCTAGATTCATTCATTCAACAAATTCTGAGTGTCCACTATATACCACTATTCTATGTATTGGGCATAGAACAAGTCACACATTTCCTCCTTTTATGGTGCTTAATTCTGGTAGGAAAACATCAGATATATAAGTGAATAAAGCAAATTGCAAACTGCAATATAGCATGATCTAATACCAATGACAATAATTGTATAACAAGCACAGTAAAACAATCTGGAAGACCACATCAAATCTCTTTGGAGTCTAGTAGTATTGAAATATAAATTGAAATATAAAAGATTAAATTGAAATATAAATTTTATAATAATCATAGATCCATCCATAGATTCAAAAATATCAAGGAGGACTTTCACAGTGTTCTATACCACTGCAGGATGAATACAGTTAACAATGCTGTATTACATGGTTTCAAACGGTGGAGGGCAGGATACTGAAAATTCCCAACACAAAGAAAAGAAAAATGTTTGAGATGATGGATAAACTAATTAACCTGATTTAATCACCATACATTATATGTAGCAAAACATGACTATGTAGCCCATGAATATGTAAAATTATTATTTGTCAACTGAAATAAAATTTTTTGAAGACTTCATGAACTATATTTATACCTCTATAATGTTAAAAATGTTTATAATAAGCACTGATTACTTTTTTAATTTAAGTATAAAGTAACAGAGACTATTCAAAATATATTCATATAAGAAAACTACTAGAAGGAATCACCAAAAAAAAAAAAAAAAAAGTTATTCCCAAATAAAAGCATCTTAATAAAAAAATTTTTTTTTTTTTTTTTGAGACAGGGTCTGGCCCTGTCATCTGGCCTGGAGTGCAGTCACACAATCACAGCTCACTGCAGCCTTGACCTCCCAGGCTCAAGCAATTCTCCCACCTCAGACTCCAGAGCAGCTGGGACCACAGATGCCTACCACCACCTAATTTTATTATTTTTATTTTTGGACAAACAAGATCTTACTATGTTGCCCAGGCTGGTCTTGAATTCCTTGGCTCAAGCAATCCTCTGTCCCCGTCCTCAGCCTTCCCAATTGCTGGGATTACAGGTGTGAGCCACCTCGCATAGCCAAATATATATATATACACATATATATGTGTGTATATATATATATATATTTGTATATATATATACACACACACATATATATACACATATATATACGTATATATATATACATACACACACATATACATACATATATATACACACACATACATACACACATACATATATATATATATATATTTTTTTTTTTTAAGTCAGTTTCCCTCTGTTATCTAGGCTGGAGTGCAGTGGTGGAACTTCAGCTCACTGCAACCTCCACCTCCCAAGTTCAAGCGATTCTCCTGCCTCAGCCTCCTGAACAGCTGGGACTACAGGTCTGCACCACCATACCCGGTTAAGTTTTTGAGACAGAGTCTTGCTCTGTTGCCCAGGCTGAAGTGCAATGGTACAATCTTGGCTCACTGCAACATCTGCCTCCTGGGTTCAAGTGATTCTCTTGCCTCAGCCTCCTGAGTAGCTGGGATTACAGGCATCTGCCACCACACCCAGCTAATTCTCGTATTTTTGTAGAGATGGGGTTTCATCATGTTGGTCAGGCTGGTCTTAAACTCCTGACCTCAGGTGATCCACCCATCTTGGCCTCTCAAAGTCCTAGAATTACAAGCATGAGCCACCATGCCCAGTCTAATTTTTGTATTTTTAGTCGAGACAGGTTTTCGCCATGTTGGCCAAGGCTGCTCACTTCGCCCTCCCTCAGTGCTGGGATTACAGTCGTGAGCCACTACGCCCAGCCTAAAATTAACTTCTTAAACGCTTTTTTCACTATCTTGAAAACATAATTCCCGTTGTATTTGTATTGTCTTAAACATTGAAACTGTCTCTACCTGAACATTGTAAGAGGGGAGAAAATAGATTACAGTCCAAGTATGCTCCCACAAATAGTTAAGATCCAAATGACAGAAAATATCATTAGCATGGTGTTTTGGTGGTAGCATTTTGGAATAATTTCTCTTTTTGAGGGTTTTTTTTTTTTTTTGGAGCTGGAGTTTCACTCTTGTCGCCCAGGCTGGAGTGTAATGGCATGACCTCGGCTCACCATAACCTACGCCTCCCAGGTTCAAGGGATTCTCCTGCCTCAACCCCCCAAGTAGCTGGGATTACAGACATGGGCCACCACATTGGCTAATTTTGTATTTTTAGTAAAGACACGGTTTCTCCATGTTGGTCGGGCTGGTCTCGAACTCCCAACCGCAGGCGATCTGCCTGCCTCGGCTTCCCAAGTGCTGAGATTACAGGCGTGAGCCACCAAGCCTTTTTTTTTTTTTTTTTTGAGATGGGAGTCTCGCTCTGTTGCCAGGGTGGAGTGCAGTTGTGTGATCTCAGCTCACTGCAACCTCCTCCTCCCAGGTTCAAGCAATTCTGCTGTCTCAGTCTCAAGTAGCTGAGACTATAGGCACAGGCCACCACGCCTAGCTAATTTTTTTGTATTTTTAGTAGAGACAGGGTTTCACCATGTTGGCCAGGATAGTCTTGATCTCTTGACCTCGTGATCTGCCTGCTTCAGCCTCCCAAAGTGCTGGGATTACAGGCGTGAGCCACCAGCCAAGTTCTTTATTTCTCAATTTTTAATGTGCTTTTCCTGTAAGTTTAGTATATAAAGTATCTTCATATAACGATTCAATAAATATAATGCTGTTTGCAGTCTCTCCCCAACTTTCTTCAATCTAGAGTTAATAAAACTATTGCATGAAAACAAATATTACCTTAACTTTCACCAGCCTTTTCACAGTCTTAATCTTTGCCTCACAGAAGGCACCTCGGTACTTGGCACTGACATCAGTTCCCACTGTCAGGTAGGCAGGCTCATCCGCCGCCTGGTGAAAAGAACATAAACTGTGAATGTCATTACTATGTCTCCCTACTCCAACCTTGAGTCTCATTAAAAGATTGTGTTTGAAGCATTAATATTAAAATAACTTAGTATCACTGAAAATTTGAAAAATACCCTAAAGCAAACACTTGATTAGCAACCCTTTATTTTATATACTGATGTCCTGATACGATAAAATGTTTTAACATTGTAATTCAAAATTATCAGTGAGGAAACACAATGTTTTTTCTCCAGATACAAAATTTTTCAAAAATTCTATTTACATAAGCAGAAAAATACGAAAAGACAGGAAAAATATTTCATATTACACCTATCATAAATTAAGTTATTCATTTATAGCCTCCTGAAAATAAATTTTTAAAATAATTATAGAATTATTTAAAATTTTAATAAATTTATTTAATTTCAAATTAAAATAAATATTGCAGGCCTGGCGCAGTGGCTCACGCCTGTAATCCCAGCACTTTCGGAAGCCAAGGCAGGTGGATCACTTGAAGCCAGGAGTTCGAGACTAGCCTGGCCAACATGGTGAAACCCTGTCTCTAAAATGCAAAAAAAAAAAGCAAAAAAAAAAAGTAAATATTGCTACTAAAACTAACACTAAAAATACATAATTGTTTATTGACATCGCTATATAAAGGTAACATCTTTTCAAAAGGAGAGTACAATTTGGAAAATTCATTGGCTAAAAGCTGCATTTGAAAGGTTTTAAGTTTGAATTCAGCCAATGAATGCAGATATGAACCCATGGCTCAAGACTTGTAGACATACCTAGTTTACTACACTCATTTTCTTAGTCTAAAAATATAAGTATTACTAAGAAACATCTACTTTTCACAAATGGACCTGATCAGAACGATACATCGAAAGATGTGAGAAATTTCACTCTACCACTCATTTTAATCTTGATGGTAACAGGATGATTGTTATTTCAAGCTGTCATTTTACCTTTTTTTTTTTCAGAAGTTCTAAAGTGTATCCATACAAATTCAACTTAACATTGTTAAGTGCAAAGGTAACAGTGTATACTTCGGAGATACTATTTTAAGTAGAAAATGTTTTTTTGTTTCCCAACAAGTTTTCCCAAGTAATATTAAAGAAAGTTAAATATGTCATTTACTTCGAGAAAATAGAAAACCACAAGAAAGTTTGGGAAAATGCTGTATTTCAGAGCTTAACATACTGAAACAGTAAATAAGACAGCAATTGCTTACCTTTTAAAGTAAGTACATTTACAAGAAATACAAATTGAATAGGAATGCTTTTGGCAAATAAAAATCTGACCTGAAACATTCAATGGCCACAGCATTCAAGACTGCTATATGAGATCTTTTCCCTTTAACTATCCATATACTGTTATTTGCAGTCATTCTCAGTAGAATATGTATCTTTTTAAGGTCAATATATGTTTTTAAATATTTACTGTAAAGATTTAACTAAAACTACAATACAGTTCAACTTCAAATATTTTATCCACACGAGTTCACTAAGCACACAGAAGAAATGATACCTTCATTACTTAATCCACGTATTCTTTCTCTTAGAAAATCACATTGGCACTGGGGAAGAAAAAAATTTTCAAAAAATCCCCCAAAGAACCAAAGCAGGACAAAAGCTTTACTTCTGCAAAGGTTGCTGCCAACACAGGAAGTGTTTAAAAATACTATCCTAATGGACAACAATTGAAAGGCTGCACCAGCCTTTCCAAAGTGCTGCTACAGAGAGGGCCCAAACTCCACATTTAGACACACAGATCATTTCTCACCCATTCAACATATCCTCCTTTGCTGAAACTGCTGCTCAGTAGGGACATCAATTTTGAGTAGCAAACAAATGACATTCCACAGCACTAGTCTCACGACTGGCAGTGTCCAGGGCACGAGGATCGGGGCAGCGTTGACTCCACTTACCTTCATTTTTGTTGGTGATCTGTGGGGTTCCAGCTCAGCGAGCTATCTTTGCAGTCGCTAGAACTACGGGGAGGGGGAAAGACCGGTACAGAATCAGTCAACTGCGGGGAGCGACCAAGGGAAAGAAAGTAAACAAACGCCAGCGGGCGGGGCAGAATTCTCACCGGTCAAGGGACTAGCCCCCTCACCGAGGGCGGACGCAGGAGCTGAAGGGGCAGCTAGAACCCCACGCGCGCCAAAGGGCAGCCCGTTCCGCCCCACAGCTCGCCAGCGGCCCACCGCGCCCCCGCCTCGATGGCCACTTGGACCCGGAATGCTCAACTCGGAGCCCCAGGACAGATAGCTCGGGAAAAGGGCAAGGCGCCGTTCGGGCTTCCCCAGGTCCCCCGCGGAGGCGACCGCCAAGCCTCCGCTCCGCTGTCCCCCGGATACCCCGACTTCGGCCAGCGCCCCGCCTCTGCCGCTCGGCCCCCTTGGCCCGCCCCGGGCCCGCGGTGGCGGCAGCGGAGTGTCACGGCGCCATTGCTCTCCTTCCTTCGCTCTGCACCATGTCGGGAAGGAGAAGCGCTCCTTCACCCGAAGGGGCAGGGGCCGCGGCCTTCAGCCGGGAGCCGCCAGAGCCCCGGGAGAACCGCGCGGGGGAGGGGGCGGGGGGCGGAGGGGAGGAGGAGGGGAGGTGGCCCGGACAGGGTGTGGGAGGGGAGGGGAACCGCACCGCAGCAGCCACCGCCTCCTCCCCGCGCCCGCCTCAACTTTTTGTACAGCCCAGAGAGGTATCAGCCCCTAGCCCCTCGAGTCCTGCCACGGACTCCGCAGGGGTGGACGCGCCGCGGAGTTGGGGGACGGCTCCTCCAAGCAGCCCGCTTCTACCGCGCGGAAGCAAACTTAGCGGCGCAGCCAGCCCCACAGCCATTTTCCCGGGAACCCGGGGAAGCGGACGAGGAGGCGGCTGCACCGGCGGCGGCGGTTCCCGCAGTTGCTGCCGCTGCTCCATGGCTGGCCCCTTCCCTTGCGCTAGCCGCACCACTTGCCTAGCATCCCTCTCCCCACCTCCAAAGCTTCCAACTGCACCGGGACCCCGGGCAGCAGCAGCAGCTGCTACTGCCGCTTCGTCCATTCAGTATCCCCCGATTCCCCTCTCCCCACCTACCAACTGCGGGTGAAGTGCGCGCTGTCAGCTCCAGAGTCCTCCGCCCCTCTGACCTCCGTGGGCCCCCGTCCGGGCAGCACCACTCCCGGCCGCGGCGACAGTTCCTGCGCCCGGTTCCCCACTCGCCCCAATTTACTGCCACAATCCACCAAATAACAAGCTGTTGAGCCGACTCGCTTCTACACGAACTCCTATTGGCTGCTCATGACGCCGAAGAGCTTCGGATAGGACCTCGCTACCTGCCGTCCTCATTGGATGTAGCTCTGAAACTTCATGGATTGGTGCGAAAAACAGCAGGTAGGACATCTTCCACTTATGATTGGTTTTTTTCTGAAGACCAACGTTATTGGAGAGTTGGTTATTGAGTAAGCAAGTCCTGAGAATTGATTGGTAGACACGACTCCGGATGTGCTTGACTGGGCACTGATTGGTGAATTGAGGGGTCAGGAAGAGCAGTTCGGCACGAGGATTGGCGGCGGAGTGTCCCATGGAAACGGAACCCAGAATTGCAGCCAGGAGCTTGCACGGGGGCGGGGCAGTGTCTTTCCTAAGCGCCTGCGCCAAACCAGCTTCCCGGCGCCATTTTGGCTCGGCAGCGGTGGCCGCAGCTCCATCGCATTTTTGATTTCTGGCGAGAAGGAAGCGGAGTTTTCACCTGGTAGATCTGTTTTTCTGCGGCAGCCATCCACCGTTTCCTCCAGGACAGCACCTAGTCTTGGACGGAGGGGTCTCAGAGCTGTCAAAAGGTCAGTTGGAGGCTGTGGTTATCCGATTAACTGGGGGGGATGGCGCAGCTCTAGCGGCACCGGCACCGGAAGTAAGGGGGCCGCGAGCAGCCATGGTTTAAAGTCAGTTCTCCTTGGCGGCGGGGTGGGGAGAAGGGGTGGGATTAAAGGGGGCGAGGCTTCCTCTCCCGCCGAGAGAAAGTGAGAGAGGTGGAGGAGAGGGAAACGTCTTTCTTGGAGGTGATCATTTGGGCTCTCGAGAATGTGAGAGATTTTCTGGATTTTGTCCCTCTCTGAGCAGTCTTCCCGTCTTTGGAAGTACATTTGGGAGACCTGCCATGTTCACCACTTGTTTGGCGCCAGCTGTGGGAGCCTCTTAATTAAGACAGGGAAGAAGTGGTTCTTAAAAACATCCTGCTTGGAGAGAGCTTTCCGCGTGCTCCTCACGCGATAAAGCTATGAGGAAACCGAAGAAAGCTCTGGCTTTGTTGATGCTGAGGAGTTTACTTGCCAGCACAGACGCTGCTTCTGTGACCTTAGACAAGCGTGTGTATCACTCTGCACGAGCCTTATGCTACTTTTTTAAAGGAAACTGATTTTGCAGTACTGAAAACATCTTAGACACAAGGACGTCTCCGATAAGATAGACGTTGATCTTGTTCTATTAACATCTTGTGTTCTGTTCAGTGAAACAGACACATATTTTTAAATAGTAAAATTGTAGTATAAATTGACTAGTTGTTTCATAGAATGGAATGATTTTTTAAATGTGACATATTGTCAGTAATACCCACGTGGACTAAATTTTCTCAGTAGGGAAACGTCTTAGCAGAATCAGTTTTTTATTTATAACAGGGATTTTGCTCAAAAGTATTCATTAAGAAAGTGAAATGTATGTTGGTATTTCTGGTGAGTGACCTAGTCACACTGGATAGATCCTAATAATTACCCTGAATACCTGTTTTAAACCGTACTGCTATATTGGTGGAGCTCAAAACTAGAAAATCGTTGTATGACTTAACAATTACTGGGTTTTTGTCAGTTGTGCTGAAGAAAACAACATCTTAGTGGCAAATATCTCAAAGGATTACTGAGGTGAGTCATAATGTCTGTAAAAATCCTTAGAATTACGGGGCACCACCTGGAAAAACTTTCTGTGGATTAGTAAAGGAATACAGAATGGACGAAAAGTAGTTCAAAGATGTATGTTTGTTCAGATTCAAATGAGTCTATATAATTAGCTTCCTGCTGTAGTATTTTAGAATGAAATCCCAAAATTAGGTCATCCTTACGGATTTGTTTACCCATTTATGTGGTTCTCACTTCTGGATTTTGAAGTACCTGTTTTTATCATAAAACATGCGTTTTTCAGTGGCTCACGCCTGTAATACCGGCACTTTGGGAGGCCGAGGCGGGTGGATCACCTGAGGTCAGGAGTTCGAAACTAGCCTGACTAACATAGTGAAACCCCGTCTGTACTAAAAATACAAAAAATTCGCTGGGCGTCGTGGTGGGCACCTGTAATCCCAGCTACTCGGGAGGCTGAGGCAGGAGAATCACTTGAACCCGGGAAGCCGAAGTTGCGGTGAGCTGAGATCGTGCCATTGCATTCCAGCCTGGGCAACAAGAGCGAGACTCCGTCTCAAAAAAAAAACAAACAAAAAAAACGTCTTTTTGTGATACTCACCCTGCCTATTTAAAAATTTCTTATGTAGAAAAGATCTTGCAAATAGGAGTGTTGAGGGGTGAAGTAGTTTTTTAGAAGACCTTTTAAAACAAACAGTATGTTACTGAACTTTCCAGGGAGTAAGCATCCATAATTCCTCTATCAAAGTTTAAACTGTTATTGTCTGATCCACATAATGCATGGACATTTGGATATTACTAAAAAGCCCAAAGAAGAATACGAAAATCTCTTCCCTCCACCAAAAGATAGTTACAGTTTAAACTATAGTTATATTATATTTCACAAAAGGGTTTGTCTTTCTTGGTTTTGTTTTGGAAAATATTCTAGTTTTGCTCATTTTCTTACCATCTATTTTTGTTTATAGACATTGGGAACATTGAAAATATTTTGTCGTAAAGCATCTTTTATGTTTTCATAGTGTTTTGTGGGATAAATACACCGTAATTTATGTAACCTACTTATTTTTATATAATGGCAGTAATATGTCAGTGAATATCCTTGTACATGTTTTGCAAAATACTGTGTCTAAGAAGGTTGTTGCAGAAATAATTGTGGTTTTTGCATTGTTGGCATTTGCCATTTGATGTTGGACTACATTGTTAAATAAATGTGGATATGTTGTACATCATTTTAATGGGCATTTCTTTTTTTTTTTTTTTTTTTTTTTTTTGCTAATGACTTACTACTTGCTGTTTATTTAATGTTTATTTTATTTATTTATATATTTATTTTGAGGTGGAGTTTCGTCTGTCACCCAGTGTGGAGTGCAGTGGCACAGTCTCGGCTCACTGCAATCTTTGCCTCCCTGTTAAAGTGATTCTCGTTGCCCGAGCATCCCGAGTAGCTGGGACTACTGGCGTGTGCTACCACGCCCAGCTAATTTTTTGTATTTTTAGTAGAGACAGAGTTTCACTGTGTTAGCCAGGATGGTCTCCATCTCCTGACCTCATAATCTGCCCCCCCTCAGCCTTCCAAAGTGGTGGGATTACAGGCGTAAACCCCCTCGCCTGGCCTTCATGTTTATTTTAGACTATGAAAATGATGTTAGACAAAAAACACATTTGAGCAGTTTTCTTCTTTGAGTTCAAAATGGGTTGTAAAGCAGCAGAGACACCTTGCAACATCAGCAATGCATTTGGCTCAGGAACTGTTAATGAACGTGCAGTGCACTGGTGGTTCAAGAAGTTTTGCAAAGAGGAGGAGAGCCATGAAGATGAGGAGCTTAGTGGCTAGCTGTCAGAAGTTGATAACTGCCAGTTGAGAGCAGTCAGCAAAGTTGATCCTCTTACAATTATTTGAGATGTTGCCAAAGAACTTAGTGTGGACCATCTATAGTCCTTCAGCATTTGAAGTAAATTGAAAAGTGAAAAAGCTTGATAAGTGAGTGCCTGTTGTTTGATCTTATTCTGCACAACCACAAATCATTTCTTGATCAGATTGTGACATGCAAGAAAAAGTGGATTTTATATGACAACCAGGGATGGCCAGCTCAGTGGTTGGACTGAGAATATGCTCCAGAGCACTTCCCAAAGCCAAACTTGCACCAAAAAAAGGTCATAGTTACTGTTTGCTGGTCTGCTGCTGGTCTGATCCACTACAGCATTCTGAATCTGGACGAAACGATTACAAATCTGAGAAGTATACTCAGCAGATTTTTGAGATGCACTCAAAACTTGGCAACACTTGCAGTCAGCATTGGTCAACAAAAGGAGGCCAGCCCAATTCTTCATGACAATGCCTTTCCACATGTTACACAACCAGTGGTTCAAAAGTTGAACAAATCAGGTTATGATGTTTTGTCTCTTCTGTCATATTCACCTGACCTCTCCAACCGACTACCACTTCTTCCAAGCATCACCACACCTTTTTGCAGGGAAAAAACTTCCATAACCAGCAGGATGCAGAAAATGCTTTCCCCAGATTTCATCAAATCCTGAAGCACTGATTTCTACGCTGTAGAAATAAACAAACTTAAAAATGTGTTGATTGTAATGGTTCCTATTTTGGTTACTAAAGATGTGTTTGAGCCTATTTATAATGATTTAAAATTCACGGTCTAAAACCGCAATTACTTTTGGACCAGTGTAGATGCTGAATTTTAGATGCTATAATTTCTAGGCATCTAAATCTTTTACATCCCTGATTATTTTTGGAATAATCTCCCAGAAGTGGAAATACAAGGCTGAAGGCCTGATGTGGTGGCTGAATCCTGTAATCCCAGCACTTTGGGAGGCCAAGGCGGGTGGATGGCTTGAGCCCAGGATTTCAGGACCAGCTGGCGGGCAACATGGCAAAACCTCCTCTCTATAAATAATGCAAGAATCAGCCAGCGTGGTGGCGTGCATCTGTGATTGCCAGCTAATTGAGAGACTGAGGTGGAGGAATCACCTAAGGCCCGGCAGGTCAAGGCTGCAGTGTGCTCTGATTGTGCTACTAAACTCCAGCCTGGGCAACAGTTGAGACTTTGTCTCGTGTGTGTGTGTGTGTGTGTGTATTATATATTTAAGACTAGGGTTGCTTATACAGTAGTCTATCAAAAAGCTTTTCTTACTGCGTTTAACATTTGTTGTCCTTTTCATTACTGTCCCCCCACGCCATTGTTTGGTTTTTCTTTAGCTTTATCTTTGAACATTCTCTCTTGGACCTCTGTTTCTTCAAGTAGAAATATCACAGTCTTTAAGTTACACATACCATAAAATATATGATAATTTTTCTTGGACCCTAGTATTTTTTAACTTTATATATTTTTTCACTTTAGGTGAGCATTTGTGCAGTGAAACATTTTGCTACACAGAAGTGATGTTTAGGAATACCAACAACAAATTATTTTTAGTTAGTTGAGTTTAACTGCTTCATTTTTCCTTGTAGCCTTCTCTAAAGTTTCCCGTTCTTGTGTGCATTCATTCTTCAGTGCTTTGGTAGCCTGATAATAAAGATCCGGTATGTGTGTCTCACCACTTTCTTTGCATTTGACCCTTCCCAAATTTGAAACTTTGTTCCCAGAAAGCAGCAACTGTTTTATTTAATCACTGTTAACGTTCCCTCACCTCTGTAGATGCTGCTTCTGAATCTGTATGCACGTTTGTATATAAAATGTGAAATAAGCCAACTTACATCTTTTGGTTTCTTGGGTTTTTTTTTTCCTTTTTTCTATTTTTCCCTTTTTTGTTGTGTTGTGTTGTTTTTGAGACAGAATCTCTGTCACCCTGGCTGGAATGCCATGGCATGATCCTAGCTCATTGTAGCCTCAAACTCATGGGCTCAAGGGGTCCTCCTACTTTGGCCTCATAAGTAGTTGGGACTACAGGTGTGCACCATCAGTCCCAGCTAAAATTTTTTTTTTAGTTGCCCAGGCTTGTTTTTCAACATAACGTCTTCTAACAATAATTCTTTCCTGAAAATTACTGTTTCACAGATGCTGTTTTAACCTTAAATTTTTAAAATATTCCAAATACTTAGTTTAATACTGAATTGATTTGTAATTGATAATGAAATGTAGATTTAGATGACCATGAAGAATGTATCATGTTCCCTTTGGCAGCTCACCTGGTAAAATTGGAACAATACAGAGATTAGCATGGCCTCTGTTGAAGGGTGACATAGGAAGCATTTCATTTAAAAATAAAAAATTAAAGCCAGGTGCGGTGACTCACTCCTGTAATCTCAGCACTTTGAGAGGCTGAGGCAGGTGTTAGAGACCAGCCTGACCAACTTGGAGAAACCCTGTCTCTACTAAAAATTACAAAATTAGCCAGGCGTGGTGACGCATGCCTGTAATCCCAGCTACTCGGGAGTCTGAGGGAGGAGAATCACTTGAACCCAAGAAGCAGAGGTTGCAGTCAGCTGAGATCACACCATTGCACTCCAGACTGGGGAACAAGAGCGAAACTCTATCTCTAAATAAATAAATTAAATTAAAAGCAAAGACTGTATCAAGAATATTAGTTTCTTCGAGCTTCTTTTTATTCCCTAATCTTTTAAGTATTTTATAATATGTTGATGGTAACTATAGATGAATGTTAGTAGTTACCAGACAATGTCTTGGGTATAAAACAATAAAATTATTATATAATTGTATTTTTATAACCTATTAGTTCAATGAGCCCAAACTAATAGGAGTCATAATTATCAACTTTTTAATGTTCTGTGACGTAAAGCTATATTGAAGAATGTTTTATTTCTTTGATCAAGAGTTTGAATGAGAATACGTAATTGGCTTCCCAATGTGGTATTTTAGACTGAAATTTCAAAATTAGCACATCCCTATGGATTTGTCTGCCATTCATGTGGTTCCCGGTTTTAAGTACTTGATGCTTTTATCCCAGAACACCATCAACATGTTTGTGACTTTTTAAAATCACTTATCAACGAGAGTCTTTAGGAGGGAAGTAGATTTGTGTGTGTGTGTTGGTGGGGGGGGAGTGGTTTTAATAGTCTGTATTCTGAATGAGCGATAACATACTCAAATTTTTAAAAAAGTCTTTTGTCTTTTAGAGTAAGACTGATTTTGTGGGAAAATTAAGCAAGGTGTTCCAGTTCTTAAAAACCTAGATCTGCAGTCTGTTTGTGGTAAGTAATTTTACTTAGCTACTCTTAGGTAATCAAGACTGGTCATGTTGCTTGTGTGTGTGTGTGTGTGTGTGTGTGTATGTGTGTGTGTGTGTGTATCTTTTGAAAAATGATAGAATTTGTTCAACTGTGGAGTTATTTTTGTACACATGAGTTTATATTGAGAAGTGGAAATGATTGCTACTGAATGTTGCAGCTTTCTTAAAGATATAATTTATGGAAAGTTACATAATTTACTTACTTGTAACCAAAGCAGACTCTGTAATTTCTATATTGTCTTTTGCCCTGTTAGATTTTTTTTTCCTTGAGGCAGAGTCTCTCTCTGTCACCCAGGTTGCAGTGCAGTGGTGCAATCTTGGCTCACTGCAGCCTCCGCCTCCTGGGTTCAAGCAATTCTCCTGCCTCAGCCTCCCAAGTAGCTGGGAATACAGGTGTGCGCCACCACGCTCAGTAATTTTTGCATTTTTAATAGAGATGGGGGTTTCACCATATTGGCCAGGCTGGTCTTGAACTCCTGTCACCTTGTAATCTGCCCACCTCGGCCTCTCAAAAGTGCTGGGGCTACAAGAGTGAGCCACCGCACCCAGCGCTGTGTTAGATTTAACTGCTGATTTTATGGCCACGTGGAGTCATAGATAATGGCTTTGTTTCACCAATAATTCAAACTAGAATGACAGCATATTTTAGGATTCAGATTCAAGCAGATACGAGTTGCCTAATGGCTGTCCTACAAGGGTCTATGCTCCAGGAGCTTATGGTCAATAAAAAAGACAATGTAATTACACATGTGGAAAGTTAAGTAGTTATTTCAAAAGATTGAAGCAGTTTATAGATTTAAATGGAACCTGATAATAGATTTATCAAAGTTCTGTATACAGTCAGATCTAGTGGTTCTTTTAAAGGACAAATTGCTTTAGAAAGCAGAGCAGAAAGAAGTGTATAATGGTTGTTAAAGGCTTTTCATGGATAGTGAGATATAATGTGTAAAATTAGAAGGAGAGAAGGCATTCTAATTGGATGAAAGGTTGTGAGCAAGAATTTAAGAAAATCTGTATTTGAGACAGAGGGTAAACCAGCTCAGAAAGGATGATTGGCTGAAGATTAATTAGGGAAAATTGCATGTGGCCAGCCTACCAATGTTTCAGCTGCACGTCCGAATCCAGTGGAGTATTACAGGGTTCTGGAGGGTCTTAGGAGATTGGGTGTGAGCAGAAATTGACCATTATTTTTGTTTTGTCTTATTTCCAATTTTACAAATTGCAATGGAATTAAAAATAAAATCAGCCAGGCTTGGTGGTCACACATGTAATCCCAGCAATTTGGGGGGAGGCCAAGGTGGGTAGATCGCTTGAGGCCAGGAGTTCGAGACCAGCCTGCCCAACATGGTGAAACCCCATCTCTACTAAAAGTACAAAATTTAGCTGGGCATGGTGGCATGTGACTGTAATCCTAGCTATACCCTGGAAGCTGAGGCAGTAGAACCTGGGAGGTAGAGTTGCAGTGAGCCGAGATGGCACCGCTGCACTCCAGCCTGGGCAACAGAGCGAAACTGTCTCAAAAGAAAAAAAAATCACTTTAATGCCACTCGAGATTTTTTAAATTGCCTTCTTCCTTGTCTATGTGTATTTTCTTTCGTCTTAGAATAGTTTTTGGTTTTCTGTGTTCCTTTAACATTATAACAAGCGTTCAGTGTAACTGCTTGGACAGTCTCCATAATGATTTTAATGCCCGAAAATATTCCATCAAGCTTCTTCATCTTTTACATTTTTCTGTTGCATAATAATGTAGATTTCATAGTCCTTCAGTTATCTTCTGCGCGCATACAGTATTTTCTATCTTTTGGACTGTTCTTTTAGGGGTAAATTTAAAGAGTCATTGTATGAACATTTAATGACTCTTGAAACATTGCTGTGTTGTTTTTCAAGCTGGTTATAATTTACACTATCACCCTCTCTGTGAGTTTAGCTAGTGGCACTGAGTGGTCTATAATTATCATTTTTGCTAATTAAATAGGTGCAAAATATATTGAGCTGTTTTTTTCTCTGTAAGGTTTTTACTGTGAATTAGTGAAATGGGACCTTGTTCTGTGATTTCACTACTGATTCTTCTACAAGTTGTCTACTCAGATTTCTAATTATGTATTAGAGTCTTGATATTTTATTTAATTGGTTGAGTTTATTATATAATAGTAGTAACTTCCCACACATATTTTTCCAAACAGATTGCCCTTTTAATTTTAGTTACTTTGCTGAAGGTTTTTGAACAGATACAGAAAGGCATGGCATAAACAAAATACAGGGTTGGAAAATGATTTAGAAACAACGCCCAATATAACTGAAGAAATGACACAGGAATTGGAGGTAGGGAGACAGGATACTGTGGAAGTGGTTTCAGTGTGAGATTAAATTAGAGTAGGATCCGGAGAGAGAAAGTAATAGGTGAGCAAGAAATTGTTTTGGGGGAGGAAAACTTGACAGCGTTTGATCTCTGATTATATAGGTAGAGAAGAAAGAAAACAAAATACACTCAAGATTTAAGAAAAAGGGAACAAGCAGTACCATTCACTAATTTGGCAAGTCAAGAAAAGCCACTGATTGGTAAAGAAGATGAAATCTGTTTTAAACATGCCAGTTAGAGCTTGGAATGTCCACTAAGCATTTATTATGTTTTGTCAAAATCTTTATGGGTCCCTTAATTGGGACAAGGCATTAAGCTGGACCTTGCATTGTTTCTACATGGTAGCTTTTAATTCTATTCTATTAGAGTTAGATGTAACTGATACTTTAGTTCATCTTGAATTAAAATATATATATAACTTTAGGAAAACTAGATGATTCTCAAATTAAGGTGTGATTAGTTTTTCATTATTGAAAAAATAGAGTTTTGTGAGAGCATCTTAAAAATTTTTTTGCCCCAAAATGAGTTCATAATAACTTGTTATAGCGTGTCTGAACAGGATCTAGTTTGAGGCACTAAGAAGGATAGGACATAGGTTGCAAAGAGCACCTATCAAGGCAAAATCAATTCTGCTAAAATTGAAGCAAGGACAAACATCAAATCGATGGTGAAGGTTGTGATGTGGAGAAATGGCGAAATCATCGATACTTTACAAAAAGTTTATGGAGACAATGCCCCAAAGAAATCAGTAACAGTTTACAAATGCATAACTAGTTTAAGACAAAACAGAGTTTTAGATGAAGCCCACAGCAGCAGACCAGTCACATCAATTTGATAGGGAAAAGTTAATCTTGTTTATGCCCTAATTGAAGAGAACCAACAATTAACAGCAGAAACAATAGCCAACATCATAGACATCTCAGTTGGTTCAGCTTACACAATTTTGACTGAAAAAATAAATTGTGCAAACTTCCCACTCAATGGATGCCAAAACTGTTACACCCAGATCACCTGCAGATAAGAGCAAAGCTTTCAATGGAAATTTAAACAAGTTTGATCAAGATCCTAAAGGATTTCTTTGAAGAATTATAATAAGAGATAGAACATGGCTTTACTAGTACACTTCTGAAGACAAAGCACAGGCAAAGCAATAGCTACCAAGAGGTGGAAGTGGTCCAGTCAGAGCAAAAGCAGACTGGTCAAGAGCAAAGGTCACGGAAAGCAGATTTTTGGAATGCTTAGATCATTTTGCTTGTTGACTTTCTGAAGGGCCAAAGAACAGTAACATCTACTTATGAGAGTATTTTGAAAAAATTATCCGTAGCTTTAGCAGAAAAATGCCTGAAAGAGCTTCACCAAAATGTCCTCTACCCAAACAGTGCAGCTCAGGCCTCTCATCAAACTAGGGCAGTTCTGCAATAATTTTGATGGGAAATCATGAGGCTTCTGCCTTGCAGTCGTGCTTTAGCTCCTTCTGACTTCTTTGATTGCTAATCTTGAATTTTTTTTTAAGGGTGCCCATTTTTCTTCAGTTAATGTAAAAAAGGTGGCATTGACATGGCTGAATTCCCAGGATGCTCAGTTCTTCAGGAATGGACTGAATGACTGGTATTATTGCTTACAAAAGTGTCTTGATTTGATAGAGCTTATGTTGAGAAATAAAGTTTATGTTTTTTAATCTTTTAATTCTGTTTTTCCACAAATTTTTTGAAGTCCCTTTATATACGTATGTTTTAAAAGGGCTCAAATACATGGAGTGAAATATCTTTCCTCTTTTCTCTTCCTGAGTGGACTAATTTTTGTGTATTCTGTTTTAGTTTATTTTTAAAATAATGTCTAGAGGGAACAGATATGTGTATGGAACATAAATGTTAGGCAAGATGCTTTATCTGAAATCCACGTAAAGATGTTAAGTGTCTTGTTTTTAGAAATCACTTTTATTTCAACAAATAAAATGTTCAGTATAAGAAATTACTTTTAATAAGAAATATCAAAACATGCAATAGGCGGCCTTTTGAGTTAACTCAGGAGAAAGCTGAATTTCACCAATTAATCTCCTATGGTTCTGCGACCATCATTACCCTCCCACCCCACCTCCACTGCCTTTTTCCCAAGACTTTTTAAAAAATGTTTTGTTTGGGCCAGGCTTGGTGGCTCACGCCTGTAATCCAAGCACTTTGGAGGCCAAGGCGGGTGGATCACCTGAGGTCGGGAGTTCAAGACCAGCCTGATCAACATGGTGAAAACCCTGTCTTAATTTAAAAAAAGGAAAAAAAAAAAGTTTTGTTTGCTGCTCTCTTTTCTGACTTTGTTTTAGAAAAAAAGCCAGTCTTTTACTTTATCAATTACATAGCAGTCACAGTATTAAATATGTATGTTTTTTCTTTTTGATTCCATTTTTTAGTCTTTTTTTTTAATTTTTTAAATTTTTTTCTTTATAAAGATGGGGTTTCACCGTGATGGCCAGACTTGTGTATCAGTTTACGGCATTCTGAGTTTTTAATGAATGTTTGTTTATGAGTATGTTTTTCTACACTTTTAATCATCTCTTGCCTTTGACACCTTTTTTTTTTCCCTAATTAAAAATTTAGGCCAATTGTGGTGGCTCACGCCTGTAATCCTAGCACTTTGGAAGGCCAAGGTGGGTGGATCACAAGGTCAGGAGATCGAGACCATCCTGGCCAACATGGTCAAACCCCGTCTCTACTAAAATACAAAAAGAAAAAAAAAAAATAGCCGAGTACAGTGGCACACGCCTGTAGTCCCAGCTACTTGGGAGGCTGAGGCAGGGGACTCACTTGAACCCAGGAGGCGGAGGTTGCAGTGAGCCGAGATTGCACCACTGCATTCCAGCCTGGCGACAGAGTGAGACTCCATCTCAAAAAAAAAAAAAAAAGATTTGTATTTACTTTGAAGCATTCAGAATGTCAACAAAACAACTGCACCTTTATTTTTTTTGCAATTGCAAAGTGGTATTTAGTTAACAGAACAATTATTTTGTATAAGCTGCATCAGAGTCAACTGAAGATGAAAAAACTACCATCCCCACCCATAACTAATTTGTGCTATGCACCAACAGGAACCTGCTTTAAATTTGCATGCCAGTTTACAACCCTCACACCGTACAAAGCAAGGTTAGTGGCTCTTGAAAATACCACTAGGACAAGGCTATCTAAAGACACATTTGGTAGTGTGTTAACTATACCAAAAAAGATACTGTATGGTTCACAAAATTTTACACAGCCTTACATTTCAGTTTTTTTCTTTAAAAGGAGTGAGTTGTATACAGGGAGTTAAATGCTTTATAGACAAGAAAAAAAAACTGCGCTAGAATCAACTTATTCATCATCATCTTAGTCTTCCTTCTCATCCTCTTCATCTTCCTCTTTTTCTTGCTTGTTTCAGCTTTTACAACTCCCTTTCTGCTGCATCAGGCTTTCCTTTAGCTCGATAAGCAGCAATGTCCTTTTCATATTTTTCTTCAGCTTCCCAGCCTTCTTTTCATAAGGCTGCTTGTCATCTGCAGCAGTGTTATTTTTTTTTTTTATATTGCATTTTAGGTTTTGGGATACGTGTGAAGAACATGCAAGATTGTTGCATAGGTACACACATGGCAGTGTGATTTGCTGCCTTCCTCCCCATCACCTATATCTGGCATTTCTTCCCATGCTATCTCTCCCCAACTCCCCAACTCCCCACCTCCCACAGTCCCTCCCCTAATTCCCCCCGACAGACCCCAGTGTGTGATGCTCCCCTCCCTGTGTCCATGTGTTCTCATTGTTCAACACCCACCTATGAGTGAGAACATGCAGTGTTTGATTTTCTTTTCTTGTGTCAGTTTGCTGAGAATGATGGTTTCCAGGTTCATCCATGTCCCTACAAAGGACAGAAACTCATCGTTTTTTATGGCTGCATAGTATTCTATGGTATATATGTGCCATATTTTCCCTGTCCAGTCTATCATCGATGGGCATTTGGGTTGGTTCCAGGTCTTTGCTATTGTAAACAGTTGCAGCAGTGTTATTCTACATCTCTCCCAGTTTCTTTGCAGCATCACCAATGGACAGGCCAGGATGTTCTCATTTGATTTTTGGGCGATACTCAGAACAGAACAGGAAAAAGGCTGAAGGAGGCCTCTAAGATGCATTGGGATCCTTGAACAACTTTTTTGTCTCCTCTTTAGGAGGGATATAGGTTTTCATTTTTCTTTCATGATGGGCCTTGTCCACCTTTGCCATGTCTTCAAATTTTCCTTTCTCTTTAGCAGGCATGGTCTTCCACCTCTCTGAGCACTTCTTAGAAAACTGTGAGGGGCCAGGCGTCGTGGCTCACACCTGTAATCCAAGCACTTTGGAGGCCAAGGCAGGCGGATCACCTGAGGTCGGGAGTTCAAGACCAGCCTGACCAACATGGTGAAACCCCGTCTTTTAAAAAAAAAAAAAGAAAAAAAGTCTGAGAAGTTGACTGATCCTCCTGAGAAGTTTGCACAAAAAATGCATATGATGACATTTTGCCTCTTGGCTTCTTAGGATCTCGTTACCCATGTTTAGTTATTTAGGTTACTTTGTAGGATCTAGGTTTTTTCTATGCCCCCGTAAGAATAATAGCTTTAAAAATTATGCCAGGAAAGCAAAGAGGATACTTAGCTTTAGATGGTGTAGGTGTGGCCAGGATTTGTGCAAGGAGAGATAATTTAGAGCAGATTTCTTACTCTCCTTGCCTCAGCTGTAACATGGGGATAATAATAGAACTGGCCTGACAAGGTTGGAATTAGTATTACATGGTTAAGACATGTAAAGTGTTTAGAATGGTGTCAAGTATTTAGGAAGTACTTGGGTATGAGGTGGCGGTGGTAGTGATGTCATACTCTTATATGCATATCATTCCAAGAGAGTTTTAAATGTATACATTATTGTGTTGATATACAGAAATTAAGAATCTAGACTCTTTTTTTTTTTTTTTTTTTTTTTTTTTTTTTTTTTTTTTTTTGTGGTGGGAAATTTTGTATGATAAAAAAAAAAAAAAATTTTTTTTTTTTTATAAAACCCAACCAAATT
>CAUYLG010037071.1:0-26790 GCA_963573385.1 Cacajao melanocephalus | reverse complement strand
TGCCTAGGTTTTCTTCTAGGGTTTTTATGGTTTTAGGGCTTATGTTTAAGTCTTTAATCCATCTTGAGTTAGTTTTTGTATAATATGTAAGGAAGGGGTCCAGTTTCAGTTTTCTTCATATGATTAGCCAGTTTTCCTAACACCGTTTATTAAATAGGGAATCCTTTCCCCATGGTTTTTGTCAGGTTTATCAAAGATCAGATGGTTATAGATGTGTGGCATTATTTCTGAGGCCTCTGTTCTGCTCTTTTCGTCTGTATATCTGTTTTGGTACCAGTACCATCCTATTTTGATTAAACAAAAACAAATCGGAATTCTGCATAGTTTTTGATCATCTGCAAATTCAGCACATAAGAGAACTACCACCCTTATCATCGAAAGGTCTTATCTTCCTCAAAATCCAGTTGAAAAAAATTTAGATGGATATCTATTTTAAATGTCAGTATATTTGGCAAAATTAAAATTACTCAGAGACAGGCCCTAGATGTTATGAAAACCTTAATCATCAGGATAGCAAATGGAGACAGGTTTTGCAATGTCTCTATGTACCTTCTCTATGAACTGCAAGGTGATGAACCTGTGTGACTCTTGTTCTCTTCATGCAGTAAGAACTATGGCAGAGAATCACTATACCAAACATTGAATATCATTTATAGCTACTTTTAGCCTCCAACAGACCAAGGAAATGTTAAGTTGTAAAGGTGAAGAGAAAAATTTGATACTCAAATTCCTCCATCTGAAGAACGAAATACGTAGCTAAACTGCAATGAACATCCACACTCATTAGTTACAGAGTAATAGTGAGAAAAGCCAACAGCTTGACACAATTCACAGGCATTATTTAGATACAAACTTTAAATCTGCTGTAATAAAATAAATGCTAAATACATACTGTGAATATATATAATATTACACACATATACACATACTCTCTCTCTCTCACTCTTTCCTATATATCCCATCACATGACAACTATTAGATGTAATCAGGCAAATTAAATTAAAAACATTATGTCTTAATAAGAAAATTTTTAAAAGATTATATCTTCATATTAATTTTCTACTTTCAGTAACACTTGAAGAAAAAGCAAAAATATACTTGTGTTCATCTAAAATAAGACTCTTTTCTTGTGTTTCAATTAGAACCTTTAAATTTTTAGAAGTTGGTGGACTAACAGTAAGTCACATAAGCATACAAGCAATACAGGTCTACATTTGTGACATGCTGTTTAAAAAAAATCAATGTTTCATTTTAAGTGCAGTAATTAAGTTTATAATCCTTACCAAATGATTTTTACAAAATGTTTATTCTCTGAAATCCAATGCATTCAAAGGATGTTGACACTTAAAGTGTTTATTATTTCTACCAACTACATTATCTTAGTAAACTGAAATAAACAGTTTTATTATAGATGTAGTAAATGATTAATACCTTTTAAAAAAAAAAGAACCTAAACTTCCGCCAAATTTCAGCAGAGGTGGAACAGCAACCTACAGAATAGGAAAATGTTTTTGCAATCTATCCATCTGACAGAGGGTTAATATCCAGAATCTACAAGGAACTTAAACAAATTTACAAGAACGAAAACCACTCCATCAAAAAGTGGGTGAAGGATATGAACAGACACTTCTCAAAAGAAGGTATGCATGAGGCCAACAAACATACGGAAAAAAGCTCATCATCACTGGTCATTAGAGAAATGCAAATCAAAACCACAATGAGATACCATCTCATACCAGTTAAAATGGCGATCATTAAAAAGTCAGGAAACAACAGTTGCTGGAGAGGCTGTGAGAAACAGGAATGCTTTTTACACTGTTGGTGGGAGTGTAAATTAGTTCAACCATTGTGGAAGACAGTGTGGTGATTCCTCAAGGATCTAGAACCAGAAATACCATTTAACTCAGTAATCCCATTACTGGGTTGGGTATATACCCAAAGGATTATAAGTCAGTCTACTATAAAGACACATGTACACGTATGTTTATTGCAGCACTGTGCACAATAGCAAAGACATGGAACCAACCCAAATGCCCATCAATGATATACTGGATAAAGAAAATGTGGTACATATACACCATGGACTACTATGCTGCCATAAAAAAGGATGAGTTTGTGTCCTTTGCAGGGACATGGATGAAGCTGGAAACCATCATTCTCAGCAAACTAACACAGGAGCAGAAAACCAACCACCACATGTTCTCACTCATAAGCGGGATTTGAACAATGAGAACACATAGACACAGGGAGGGGAACATCACACACTTGGGCCTGTTGGGTGGTGGAGGTCTAGGGGAGGGTTAGCATTGGGAGAAATACCTAATGTAAATGACTGGTTGATGGCTATAGCAAGCCACCATGGCATGTGTATACCTATATAACAAACCTGCATGTTCTGCACATATATCCCAGAACTTAAAGTATAATTTAAAAAACATCTACTCTTAGTAATTTTCATAGTTACTATGGTGTACAATAGATCTCTTGATCTTATTCCTCTTAACTAAAATTTTGTATACTTCGACCAACATCACTAACCACTTTTGATTGACTCTATGAAATTTATGTTATTTGACAGACTGCATGTGGTGCATATTCAGGCGGAGCCCATCTTATGCTGATTCTAGGGTTAAACACTGTTAGTGGATTCCATTATAATATTTTCATGTAAAATAATTCAATTTTAGCTGAGCTTGGTGAACTCACATTACTGAAGCTTGATCCCCCAGCCTGATGAGTAATGGTAGTTCCAAAATGCCAGTGTATTCCTGCTGGACAGTTATGCAAAATTTTCAGATATGAACTTTGGATGGTTTGTGGATCAAGGATAGAGTGAAAACATAAAGCCACATAGTACATACTCAATAGGTGTTGGCTATTACTAGTATTGTGTACCTATTATGTCCCTGTGTGTCTACTAGGGGAGAAAAAAACAAGGACATAAATACAGCATAAGGCAGAAGGTGATATGTCACAAAAGAAGGAATAATAAAATGCTTTGGTAGTTCATAAGAGAATGGGAGTCTTTTTGGATGAAAATGCAAAGCCAGAATCACGGAGGAAGTGACATCTAAGATAAGTCTAAAAGGAAGGATAGAATTAAGGCATACAGTTGTGAGAACAGTATTTCTAGAATCAGCTATAAATACCTTCTGGGACTGGACTGCAAATATGACTCATGCTTTTCTTCTTCATCATGCTAGCAATATGCAGAGAGGAAATCCATAGCGAAAGCAAATTTCTGTCCACTGGTGTCCCCCTTCCTTCATTTTCCAAGGAGAACATAAAAGGGCAGTCTTATTTCCTGGTGCAATAATAGAGGCATTGAGTTCAGGGTCATGTAGTCAGTCTTAAATTAGATGAAGGTTATGAACTCTATAATAAGTAATCAAGCACCACATAGATTTGTTATTAGTCATCTACCCTAACCTAATATTGTGTAGTACTTTGGGTGTATAGCCCTTCAAGAAATTATGTTCGCATTTGGAAATAATGACATAGCACAATAAATAATATTATAAAATAGTATAGACTCCAAGATTCAACTATGTGGGATAGACGCTCTAGTAGAAGTTCTGAGAAAAGACTGATCAGTGGGACCTGGAATGTCTTTGGAAAAAGGTTTCATGGAAGGATTGGAACTTGAGTTGTTTGGGATTGGTGTTGCGGTGCGGGGACGGGGGGAGAGAAGAGCATCTGAGTTGGGAAAATTAATATAGCAAAGCTACTGAGGTGGTAATTCATGAATTAATGAATAAAAATAATATATTTTAATTAATGGATTAAAATTTCAGTAATGGCTGCATCTCCTCAGCTGAGCAGTATTTGCAGAGATGTGTTTGTATCTGTTGTGTCCTAATGTACCTACTCCAGCTGATTTATAAACTGCACATAATTAGTGTATTTTCTCAAATTCCTGCTCTTGCTGAGGTTTCCCACCTTCTAGAAACTATGCATGCATGAGTTAAATGTATGTCATGCTATTGACAGGAATGATTCACCATTTCTAGGCTTTGTGAGGAAATGAATAATACTGGCTCATTTCAAAAAGGGGTCTTTCAAAGTCAGCACATTCTGACACTTCTTTCTTCTCTCCCTTCAGTGCGTGAACCCCAGTGATGTCTTAGGAAGGTGCACTGGTTGTCATGGTAAAAGCTACGCTAATTGGCTTCCCCTAGTTGATGTTCTGTCAAGCACACTGCCTCACTGAGGATTTGGAATAGAGCGCTTAACTTTTTG
The DNA here is from genome assembly GCA_963573385.1 of Cacajao melanocephalus. Lineage (NCBI taxonomy): Eukaryota > Metazoa > Chordata > Mammalia > Primates > Pitheciidae > Cacajao > Cacajao melanocephalus. The sequence continues at coordinate 22,551 of CAUYLG010037071.1, read as the reverse complement.
CTTCTCAAAGAACGTATTCCCAGCAAGTCAGCTGCCTCAGCAGAAAATGGAAGGTATTTGAAATGTCCAATATGTTATCCAAATATATCCCCCTTCATGGGGCCAGACATGCACAGTTTCACTTTCATTTGGTATCTTCTTTCCATAGAGAGTACTGATGGAAACTCAGCTGGAGATTTTTAACTGAATTAAGTGGATTTGGGGAATTTGTAAAGGATGAAAGCATGTGGGCAGACGATTACTTTGTGGAGACATGAGTTCAGGTCAGAGTTGGTCTGGAGCCAGCTGCGAAGTAGTCCTCTGTTTTGTAGTCTTCTTGCCCTGTTTTTCTCATTGCTGCAAGGAAAAAAAGGGAGGAACATGGGGGAAAAAAAAGAAAGGCATATACAAGCCTAGTACTTCCCTCACAAGGTGGGGTTTCAACTTCAGATTACTTCTTGTTTCTCTTCTGCTATAGTCTGAATGTCCCTGAAAATTCATGTTTTGAAATAAAATCTCCATCGTGGTGCTATTTAGAGGTGGAGTCTTTGGGGGAAATTATTAAGTTTTGAGGGCCCTGGCTTATAAAGGTGATGAAGGGAACTAGCTTGGAACCCTTTTTTTTTTTTTTTGCCTTTCCATTCCTTCTGCCATGTGAGGACACATCATTCATCCCCTCTCAAGTATGTAGCAACAAAGAGCAATCAAGGAAGGAGAGACAGGATCCCTGATCAGACACCAACCCTGTGGTGCCTTGATATTGGACTTCCCAGACTCCAGAACTGTGAGAAATACATTTCTATTTTTTAAGATAAATTATCCAGTCTATAATATTTTGTAATAGCACAAACAGGCTAAGACACCTTGAGTTCCAGACTTTCAAATCAAAATGTAACTATCTGGTACATCTTGCCACGGATATTTTCTCTGTTTGAAAACATAAGGAAATCTGAACTATGTTTTTCATGGCTCTAAATGACTTAACATATCGCTTATATAACTTAACATTTGAAATTTTTCTTGAAGACCATTGGCCTAAATATTTTGGTAATTTTTACACAAGATCTGGTAAACAGGTGCCATCATCTGCATACTGATTTAGTTTTGTTCTAGATCTTTTTGGTAGTCCACTGTGATATTCTGAGCACCTTGTGTAACTTGATGCCTGTTTTCCCACTGGAAGACTGGAGCTTGTAAGGCTGCTTCCCCTTTCTTTGGAGGAACTTCACTTGGTATGATATCAGAGGTTCTTCGAGGTCTTCTTATATCTCTTGGAACACTTTTAGCGATTTTGCAAACTCACCTGAAAACTCTCATATATATTTTTTAAATCCAATTTTAACTGTCATTGGTCATCTATACTTTAGTGTGAATGGGTGTGAGAGACGGTTCTGGGCCTTGGCCACCTGAAGAAAGAAAGAGGTTAAACACTAGGGGATAATGATAATCTTCATCATTACGAAGTGCTGCCCTATTGATTTCCTAATTGGGTATGATGCTGTATATTGGGAACTTCACAGACCTAGTCAGTTTCTTTCTTCCGTTCTCCCTTCTTTGTCTCTTTCTCTTTCCCTTCCCTTCCCTTCCATCCCTTCCTTCCTTCCTTCCTTTCTTCCTTCCTTCCTTCTTTCTTTTCTGTTCTTTTCTTTTTTCTTTTCTTTTTTCTTTTCTCTTTTCTTTTCTTTTCTTTCTTCTTTCTGTCTTTCTTTCCTTACTCTGTCGCCCAGGCTGGAGTACAGTCATGGGATCTCTGCTCAATGCAACCTCCCCCTCCCAGATTCAAGTGATTCTCCTGCCTCAGCTTCCTGAGTAGCTGGGATTATAGGCATGTGCCCCCATGCCTGGGGGCTAATTTTTTTTTTTTTTTTTTTTTTTTAGTACAGACAGGATTTCACCATGTTGGCCAGGCTGGTCTCAAACTCCTGACCTCAAGTCATTTGGCTGCCTGGGCCTCCCAAAGTGCTGGGATTATAGGCATGAGCTATAATGCCTGGCCTTGACATAGTCAGTTTCTGCATTGAGCCTAAGACAAGCCCACTGTCATAGAGACTGCAGTGTTGGTGTATGGAAGGATGGTAAGGTGGTGCAAAGTATGTGGTCCATATTACGCACAGGCTAAAGATCAGTTGATTTGGGGGAAATATGGGTCAGTGAGACTAAAAATATGAAGGGAAAAGGATTCCGAATATTGATTTGGCTTTTACCTTCTCAAATATTTAGAAATGTTTCGGTCTTTCCTGCTTCAGAAAGTCATGTCATAGAATCTTTGGTGATAAGGAAAGTCCTTGCTAGGCATCAGATACATTGTTCAGACTAACAGAGATCACTGTCTACTCTTGGAAATGGGGTTGGAGAAGGTGTGGATAAAGATTCTTAGATAAAGATTCACATCAAAACATCCCTTGGAAGATGATTTTGGGAGACCTTATAGACTAAAAGAGTATAAATATATACTAAGACTTATTGTTACTATGTTCCAGGTACTGTGTGAAGTACCCTATATCAATTATCTTATTTAATTCTGTTAAATATTATACAGGTGAGGAAACTGAGAAACCGAGAGTATAAAGAAGTTGCCCAAAGTCATACAGCTATACATATTACCCAACTTCTCCCCATACATAAGCACTATACTATATTCCTGTAATTTCCTTCTTTCTTTCTTTTTCTTTCTTTCTTTTTTTTTTTTTTTTTGCTTTGTTTCTCATCAGGCACTTTGCAAAAAGTAGATGCAGTTAGTTGGGGACTCCACTTCTTTGGGTTTCTGGTTAATTGAGGTTTGGCTCTTTCAAAGGAAGTTTGCAGTTCAGTCCCGGCAAATTTAGCCCCTTTTCTTTCCACTAAATGATCATATCTCATGATAGCTTGTAGTTGGAGATTGAGGAGGCTAATATTAATACACCAAAGGAACTTGAATCATCAAAGGAGAGGCCTGATTTAAATTAACTAATTTAAAGTGCCTGGAATTCTGTTGAATTCAAGCTGTTAAAATTCCATCATTGTTAAATCTCTTCTTTTCTAACAATCCACCAGCTGCCCAGCCATAATGGCTTGTTTATAATACATGGAGTTCCTTTATTTGAAAGACAAAAAGAGCTTTGCAGCTCACAGGGTGCTGGTGAAGCCTGCATATGCTGTAGTTCCTACAGTTTGTCCTTACATGTTTCCATAGAAACAGAGTTGTTGCTTGAAGAAAAAAATTCTTAAATTTTCTTTTCTCTTTATGTTCTTTGAAACTTGTGCTAACTTTGCCAGAACTGAAGAACAAGTTCCTGGCTTTCCGTTTTTCTGGGAAATTGGTGGAACCTATGTGCTCAGAGGAGAAAGAGGACACTCAGAAGTTTTGAGAGTCAGGTTTGTGTTAACCCTTGATACCAGTGAAGAGAGAGATGCTTAAAATCCCCTTCCAATCCTCTTTTCCAATTCAGTCTTTCCATTCATCTCAGCCATTCTGCCCCAGAGCGAAAGATCATTTTGGAGGCAAGAGAGTGGTTAAATACATGTGGGCTCTATAGTCAGGCAGACTTGGGTTTGACTTCTGCCCCTAGTACATATCAGCCTATCTGAGCTTTGGAAAGTAGTTTAAACACTCTGATCCTCCCCTCTTCATCTGTAAAATAGGGGATATAGAAATATTGTGAAGGTTAAATGAATTAATCCATGCTTGGAATATGCCTGAAACATAGCCAGCACTCAATAATAAATGGTAGCTTTTTAAAAAGTTGTTTTTCTTCCCCCTGAAATCTCATTAATGTTCCCTAATTGCTCACCCCTTTTAAGGCCTTTTCTTGAATCCCATTGTCAAAGACATTCAAACCAGAGCAACTCCATTTTGAATGAGAGCTAGGAAAATGAGGCTGGGGCTTGCTGGGCTGTATTCCCAGAAAGTCAGGCTTTCGTAAGCTCTAGATGTTTAAGGTTAAGGGAGCAAATTAATAATGTTACTAAACAGACCCAGACTTGGAAGTGTCCAGATATCCTGATATCTGGAGAACAAAGACATTCCTAATTTTGCTTTAAAGATAATAATATTGATTCTTGAAAAATATAGTAATTAAGAAAATTAATCCTTTATCAAAAACCCTTGAGGCACAGCACATCTTCCTATATATTCGAGCATTATACCTAGGGTGGATGCGTTCCTCTTTTACTTTCAGGGACCTCCTACTCTGTCTATGGAGTAGCTGTTTTTTCACCACTTTACTTTCTCAATAAACTTACTTTTACTTTGCACCATGGACTCGCCCTAAATTATTTCTTGCACGAGATCCAAGAACCCTCTCTTGGGGTCTGGATCAGGGCTTCTTTCTTGTAACATATTTCTGGCAACCCAGATGGGACTGCCTGTGTAGTACACAAACCCTGACTTCAACTGCTACCTTTGAGTAAGTGTTAGGGTCCTGTAACATGTTTCTGGTGAACCATGGAGGAGATGATATTGAAGAAACCCCCCCTAACCGAAAAGAAATAGATTGCAGCACTGATTGGATGACTTTGGGTAACTAGTGGTGTACCTGGGTAAAGAATGGGATTGGGTTAGAGGCCCAACTTAGGGGAGTTAGAGTCTCTCCTAAGACAGAATGAGTTAGAGGCCGATCTTAATAAAAGGCAAGAACTCTTCGCCAACTTTAGGTTAGAGGCCCGACTTAGGAGGGATAGAGTCCCTTCGAAGATTTAGAGGGTTAGAGGACCCTCTCAGTAAAGTCCCTCTTGGTTCAAAATGGGTTACCACCATAGGCTATGCTCTTTGTGTAAGGTTATTGCCGAGTTTAAAATGAGGAAACTGAGGCCAGCACGAAACAAACTAAATTCCAGTTTATTTAGCTCCCAGGCAAGGTTCTGTGGTCCTGGGGGAGGGAGAGAGAGAGAGAGGGGCCAGAGAAGTCATGCCCGGCTGTTCTGGGCGTGGGGTTTTATAGGGGGTAAGGGCAATAGATTGGTCAGTGGGGAAACAAAGCATGGGCAACTGCATTGGTCATAGAGAGACTGGACCTGGACTTGGCGAGCTGCCATTGGTCAGGATCTCGGCGGGATTTTTGAATTTTTGGCTGAGAGCATGATTTAGTGCTGAGTGTGGGGCTAGGGGTGGAATGTAAGAGTGGGTGTGGGGAGCCCGCATGGAGAAGGCAGGGGCTGAGTAGGACGTCCGGCCTCCTGATAACAGTGTTATCAGGTGTGGAGGGGGTGGCTATTGTCCATCTGGCTCCCGGCGAGGCTACCGGCCTTACACTTTGTATTAATCTGCATAGTCCTCCTTGCTGCATGAATCAATATCTTGGTTGCTGCCTTTGTTTCACTGTCATTTTCAGGAGACTTTATTTAACTGGTCTTAGAGATTTTTACTTCCTCTTTTCCTATGTGCCTCCTGATTTCTGTCCGTCTGCTAGTGAAACATTGGGAACAAAAAGCATTGAAGGCTCTGTCTCTAAAACTGCTGACTGAGATTTGGTATTTAACAGCTATGAGCAATAGGATTAGACAGATGTGGTTATGTTTAGTTGCTTCCATGCTGACTAGGTGTGATCGAGGAGCAGTGGGATGGAAATCAGGGGAGTTTTCACCCTACTGTTTTGTTTCATTTTGTACACTAAAAAAACACTTCTTTCTTGGATTCAGGCAAACTGGCTTTGCTTGTCTGCTATTATCTAAAACCTGCTTTCTCTGGTCATTCCCTTCTAAATCCTCTTCATCTCCTTTGTCTTATTTGACATTTTTGTCAAAGTCTATGTTGTGGATTATCTAAGATTCATGGCTAGACTAACTTATATTATTCGGATATTGTGAATCATGTTTGATGAGAAGAAAGAAAGAAAAAAAAAACTAGACATACTAAATGATCCTTTAATGCAAGCCCCCTTTCCCCAGTTCAGCAGGCATTTTTGTGTAGAGCAGAAGCTGCTTCTGTTGGCTCTGAAGGTTCAGATGTATTGGTCCTTTCTCCCTCTAGTCCCCCTGAAAGTTCTAGTGAGAACCCTTTGTCCCTTTCTCCTTACCCATGTAGTACCACTCCATACGCACCACTCCCTGAGGAATTTAGCCTAGTGAGTACTACTCATAGTGGAGCCTCCTATCGACCTCCAATGGGAAATCTTTTTCCACTTAGAGAAGTGGCAAATGGGGAAGAAGGCGCTATGAGAGTACGTGTCCCCTTTTCTATGTCAGATTTGACTCTATGTAAAGAGAAGTTTGGTCATTTCTTTGAAGATTCAGGAAAATTCATAGATGAGTTTGAGAAATTATCTCTGACCTATACTTTAACTTGGCAGGATCTGCACATTTTTTTGTCTCTGTGTTGTACAGTGGAAGAGAAACCATCTATTTTGGGGACAGCTAGGGCTCATGAAGATGAGGTATTGGCTTGGAACCTGAACCATCATATATATCAGGCAGAAGATATAGCAGTTCCAGATCAAGATCCAGAGTGAAACTACCAAAGGGGCAGTAAGGACTTGGGGAAGAGAGATCATATGGTCACTTGTTTGTTGGAAGGGATGAAGAAATGTATAAAAAAGCCTGTTAACAATGAAAAGGTTAAGGAGGTTTCTCAGGGGAAAGATAAGAATCCAGCTTTGTTTCAAGGGCATGTAGTTGAGGCAATCAGGAAATATGCTAACACTGATCCTGCCTCAAAGGAAGGCAAACCCTTTTGGAAGTACGTTTTACAGCCCAGTCTGCCACTAATGTTCGTAGGAAACTACAAAAAGCAGCTATGGGTCCCCAAACTCCTATGGAACAGCTTTTGGATATGACATTTTTAGTTTTTAATGACAAGGACAAAGCAGAAGAAGCAGAAAGAGCAAGAAGGACTTCCCACGAGGTACAGCTCTTGGCTGCAGCCTTAAGTTTACCTCCCACATGGGGTTGCTCTCCTGGCTCTTGGCCTAAGCAAGGGAAGCTGAAAGGTGGGAAGCTCAGAGCTGGACATCTGAGTCACTGTGCCTTGGGCATAAATCAGTGAGCACACTGTAAGAAAACTGGCCATTGGAAGAGGGATTTCCCAGCGTTCTGAAGGGAGACATTGGCACCCAAACCAATGATGGCCAAAATAGCCAGGCAAGCCCAAGAGAGACGGGGCCAAAACCTTCTGCCACAGCTCCCATCGGACACCTAGCCATATCTCCGGAGGAGCCTTGGGTAGCCCTTGATGTGGCAGTCCCACAGGCTGATGGAACACAAGAGACTGATCCTGTTTATTCCTGTGAGCCAATCAGTAACCTCCAACTCCTGTTCAGAAGAAATGAAAGGGATGGATTACGTAAAGATATGGATTGGCATTCTACTTTTGCATATAATTTGGAATCATGCAGAGAGTAACTTATTTACTGAGTGCACAAAGATTTAGCCCCACTTTTCCCATGTGTTATAGCCACACAGGCCTTAGCTCCTTCATCTACTGTGAAAAGACAAGGTACCTTTTTAATCTAATTAGAAAACAGCTGAACTCCACCCCAACTTTAGGTTGTGTTATACCTGATGAACTTGGGGGAATGACAGCTGTTCAAGTGCAGGTATCAGGCAAAACACCTCTATGTTTTGAAAGCACAATAATAGTCATCACTGAACTGGGACCCATGATATGGGATGACTGTTATTTCAACAATGTTTAAATCAGACTCTTCTTCTAACAGACCAGATGTGGGTGGCATGACAAGATAATTTGCCAAAAATGAATGCCTACCCTTCTTCTTGGGGATGGGTATGGCCTTGTAGAACTCATGGCTGGCTATCCTTACCTTATAACTGGACTAGAAGGTGTACACGGGATAACACTTATCTCCCGGGATGTATACTCCACAAATTGGACTGTCTGTCATCTAACTGGGAAATTATGAAAACTTGCCATAGGTGACAAAAACAGGCATCTTGATGATTCTATCCAATGGCTATATTTTCCCACAGGCAGCTACAATCCATATTGAGTTACAAGTTGGAGCTTTACAAAGCATACAGCTGCAGCTTTCAGTAATATCCATCACACCCTTACCCGCTAATTGAGAAAACTTCTCAGATTAGGCAGATAGCCTTACAAAACCTTGTGGCTTTGGACATTTTAACAGTGGCCCAGGGGGGAACTTGTGCTTTGATCAAAACCAAATGTTGTATGTATGTTCCAGACTAATCACATAATAGTATCCAGGCCATGAAAGCTTTTGACACTCATATCTCTGCCATTGATGCACTATCAGTTGATCCTATATCAGCTTGGTTGCAATAACTGCCCAGTTCTTGGAAGGCCTTTCTGTTTAATTTACTTGGGATAATTTTACTTATTTTGCTTTGCTCTTGTGGAATATATTGGGGTTGTGCTCTCTGTGTAGGAATGCAAGACAAGCTCACTCAACGCTTTCTTAAATTGGACACTTATTAATCTTCCAAATAACACCTTTTGTCAGAACTCGGAGTTATGAATGGCCTTCACCATAACAACACTTTTTTTTTTTTTTTTGAGACGAAATCTCGCTCTGTCACCAGGCTGGAGTGCAGTGATGCCATTTCGGCTCACTGCAACCTCTGCCTCCCAGGTTCAAGCGATTCTCCTGCCACAGCCTCCTGAATAGCTGCAACTACAGGTGCGTGCCACCACTCCCAGCTAATTTTTGTATTTTTAGTAGAGATAGGGTTTCACCATGTTGGTCAGGATGGTAAAGATTTCTTGACCTTGTGATTCTCCTGGCTCAGGCTTCCAAAGTGCTGGGATTACAGGCGTGAGCCACCGTGCCAGCAATGCTTTCTAACTGCTTTGTCCCTCTGCAACCGTTAGTATTAAAGGTCCTCTTGGTAAGGGAGGAGGGATCTCTGTCTGTGGCATTAGAACCAGAACTACTCCATTTGCAGTGAGGGGTAGGAAAATGAGGCTGGGGCTTGCTGGGCTGTATTCCCATAAAGTCAGACATTCCAAACCTCTAGATGTTTAAGGGAACAAATTAATAATGTTTGCTGAACAGACCCAGACTTGGGAGTTTCCAGATATCCTGATATGTGGAGAACAAAGGCATTCCTAATTTTGCTTTAAAGATAATAATATTGATTCTTGCGAAACATAGTAAGTAAGAAAATTAAATCTTCATCACAAACCCTTGTAGCAGAGCACATCTCCCCACATATACGAGCCCTGTACCTAGGATGGACTCATTCCTCCTCTTACTTTTGGGAACCTCCTACTCTGTCTATGGAGTACCTGTCTTTTTACCACTTTACTTTCTTAATAACCTTGCTTTTATTTTGCACTGTGGCCTTGCCCTAAATTCTTTCTTGTGTGATCTAAGAACCCTCTCTTTGGGTCTGGATTGGGTTCCCTTTTCTGTAACATCATTTCATCTTGCCTGCTTTAATGTCACATTGTTTGAAACTTTTGAGTTGATGAGCAATTAGGTTTAAGTTATTTTATTATAGATGGGTTTTGTCTACCAGATTAGCTAGATTGTAATCACCTGAGGGCCAAAGTGGGCTCTTGTTTAGCACACTACTGAGTACTCAGGAAATGCTAATTAAATGTTTATTGGGGTAAAGACTGGACTCTGGGCTTCACTAACTTTCCTAGAGACTGTTTCGAGTTAGCATTTTGTCTCCACGGGAATCCAGATAACCACTCTCTTTCCTGGCTTTTGCAGCCTCACTAATACAATCTGTTAAGACATGTTCAATGTGCCCAATATAATAGATTCCATCTGTCTAAGGATTGGTGAAGGTGAAAGAATGATATCACATAACCCGAGGCTTCTCTGACTTGAGTGTCCCTATGCCTGAGGCTTATTTTATTCGGGGGAAGCCCTATATTAACTTTGGTCAGCCTTAAGGACAGACACTGGAGCCTCTTATTTGAGAGTAAGATGGAAATGCCTCCAGGCGGACTAAGCTGGGACCAAGGTCCACTTCACTTCAAGATTACCCTTTTGATCATCATTGGGTGATGATATTACTCAGATTGAAAGTGTTAACCTTCAGCCTGGGCTATTTTTCTCAGGTATTTTGTGGTTAAACATGATATCTAAGGTGAAAAATCAATTATAGGAAAGTGCACATGTTAAACAGTGAGTTGCTTCAGGCAGCTTGCTGGAACGAAAGGGAAGACAAGGAATTATTAAGGAAAAAAATCAAGCATTTACTAGTGCTTTGCAAAATGGAGGAGGAAATGAAACTAGGGCTTCTCTGGTAAATGAACACAGAACATGGATTTGCCTCAGTAGTAAACTTTTTTTTATCACTCCAGTCAAATAGTAGAAGTTATTTGAACTCTTTTTTTTTTTTTTTTTTTGCCACGCTGAATAAAGCAGGCATCCAAGAAGGATATTCAGGAGCTTTTTCGGGTCAAAGCCACATTCTGTTGAGATGGCAATTTTGCTTTAGCTCTCTCTATAGCTCTCCCTGTAGCTATCATTGTGGGTGCCATCTAGATGTTAAGTTGATTGAATTTTTTCCATGAAGAAAAATATCCAGCCTTGGAAACTTCTCCCTCCAACTTGGAGACCTGCCTGCACTTCTACCAGGGACTAAGGGCAGGCCTGAGGCACTGACTGGTGAGAAGGCAGAAGAGAGGAAAAGAAGGAGGGGGAGTGTGAGAGGAGAGAAAAGACGGGGAGAAAGGCAAAGAGAAAAGTGTCTGGGTTTATTGAGCCAGACTGTTAATGGCACTCCCTTCTTTTAGTACTGTCTCTCTTTAATCCACATTTCACATAGCCACCATTGATCTTCCTAAACAAAAATCTGATCATCTCATTTTCCTCTTTAATGTTCCCTATTGATATGAGCATCAAGTCCATCCAAGCTCCTAGTCATGATGCATAAGGCCTTGCATGATCTGTCTCTTGTCATGATCAATCTCACCTTCTCTTATTTTCTGCCTCCCACTTGATGCTATGGTAATAGTGAATGGCTTACAGATCTTTCTACCCTTCAGTGACTCTTCTCCCCTACTACATACTTACACACAAAAGGCTTTTTCATGTCTTTGCCCATGCAAATCACTCTTCCTGAGACACTGCTTCTACCTTTATTTGCTAATTTCTGTTCATACTTCAAGATACAGCTGAGACAGTGCCTCCAACTCCTTCAGTTCTATGGCATCTATGAATACCTCTATATCTGTCTCTTACCCCATTATATTAAAATTATGCATTTACATATTTGTCTTCCTCACTGAGAGCTCCTTGAGGAGGAAGCTAAGGTCACCCAAAATATGTCAAGTGGTGGTAAGTGGTATAGAGAGGGCAAAGGCAGTGGTCTTAAGTGCCTGTCAGAAGCAGGTTTGAGTTTTCTTCCTGTTCAATAGATGCCTGCTCTCTCATTGGCTTACATATTTGTGAAAAGTTGTCATGCAATTATTTGTGAAACTCCTGGCTCTATGAAATGTTTGCATTTGCAATGGATGTCCTTAATGCCTTACCTATAGGGAACAATTGAATTTCAGAAACGGAGGCAGGCTGACATAGAGACATAGTTGCCTTGGCCCTTGGTATACCACATGGTACAGGCAACTGTCCATTAAGCCTGTGTTTTCTTAGGGTCAGCTTGGAACCAAGTGCCCACTGATCACCATGGTAATCTGTTAATGGTTAATTTCTCTCTTAAGAAAAACCTTGTGGGTGTGTTGATACTGGGGCTCTAGCTAGAGAGTGAACTCCATGAAGAAAGAGACTGTTTTAAATTTGGTTGGGACTTCCCAGAAGGCTCTATAATATGGGAGAGCCTTGTGGGGAGGGGGTTTTCTTGATTAAATCTGCTGATCAGTGCGGGGTGGGGTGGGGGGGCGGGGTTGTCTTTTTATATTATGCCTAAACCAGAATGGAGAGCAACACTTTAATATAGTGCAATAAAGATTGGTTGTCCTGTGCCTTAAATCCCAGAGTGCTATCTTAAATATAAGTCTGAGGCTTAAATAAAATCTAGTGCAAAGGAAGTGAAGGATAGATGGGGAACAGCTTGGACCATCAAACTTGGTTGCGTTTATCACACTATCAGTTCTCAGAAATTTCAAATGCTTCCTATCATTGAAAAATGAGAAAAAAAAAATGAAGGAATCACATCTTATAGTATCCAGAGAAAAATGTGCTTTAAGTAGCCAGATCCAGTCTTTCCTTATTGGAGGAATGCCAGTTTTACTAATGGAAAGAGTTTTCTCAGACCATCTGTTAGTTATCATAGCAGTCTGTGCTTAACCCTTTCTGTGCCAACATGAAAGAATTCACTAATCTAGTAAATTGTTGCATCAGGTGCTATGGTGAATAAGGCATGGCATTTGCCTTCGAGGGGCTTAAAATTTAATAGGCAAGACAAGAGACATACACAACCCTGTATAAAGCAGGCAGAATGCATTAAGCATTATAAGAGAGCTACCAAATGTGGCGGAAGCATTAATGAGAGAAAGATTACTCTTGGTTAGAGGCTAGGGAAGTCTTCGTGGGTACACCTGAAGATAGGTGAAAAGGGTAAAAATTGCGGGCATTCTGGGCGGAGGGACTAGCATGTTAAATGCCATAGAGGTGAAAAAGTCCAGGATAGATTTGTACAATAGGAATAGTAGTGTGATAAAAGTGTAGGATGCAGAAATAACAGTAGATATGGTTTCTCAGCTTGTTTGCAGGTCACATGAAGGAGGCATTTGACTGTCAGATTAAGAGGTAGGCATTTTATTCTATAGAGTAGACAATGGGTTGTCAGTGCCTTGCTCAGAACTGTGCTTCCTTTGGGCATCCTAGGCAGTATGAGGTAAATGCTGAACTATTTTCTCTAACCTCAGGGGAGGTGGAAATGGATCCCTGGCTTCTGCTATTCAAGATGTGATGCATTGGGTTTTGCAGATTTAGAGCTATATTTTTCTTTTATTTTTGCAACTAGATTGATAGCTCTGAGGTCACTGCTTAGGACAAGACTTCTACCCGGGCTGGGAAGAGAGGGCACTGCTGGGCTTTGAATCTGTGTAACTTTGTAGGTTTTGAGTTAACCTGAGCCAATGTTTTAATATCAGCTTGATATTCTTTATGTTATAAATTATGTTTGTATTTACATATGTGTGTGCATGTTTGCAAATTTTTGGGGGGTGGGGGATAATTTTTATAACGCAGTTTTTCTGTAGCTCATGGAATAAAACAGCTGGAGGTTGGGGGTGGTGGTGAGGAGGATGTAGAGTCACATCTTAAATATCCATATTTTTATTCTCCAAGTTCCTTCTGGCTTAGTGCTATCAAGAGGCTTACATTATGGGGTACATTTTTAAAAATAGAAATAGCACCAGTGTTTCTCAAAATCTGGCCCTCCTTCAAAATCTGCCACAGAATTCACCCAGAGAGGAACCTAGTCGGTCTGAATCAGAGATCACATAGCTGCCTGTTTAGTAAACTAAACACGTGATTCAGATACATGCTTAGATTGGAGGACTACTCAAGTAACAAAATATTAAGAGCCAAAAAATGGATTTTTGAATTGTAAAAAGGTGAAAAATGGCAGATAATAAAGCTATTAAAAGGAGTTTTGAAAAGCCTAAAAAACTTGGACTTCTGGATTTTTTTCTTTTAATTTGGCAAGCTAGGAATTTTGCAGTCAAAAAGAAAAATTTGTGGTAGAAGGACCTTCACATTCTGGAATGGTCTTTCTCCATTTTTTCCCTCCCTCTAGAAATCTGACTTATTCCTAAAGGCTCATCTTCTCTTACGTGTTCCGTGACTACTGTAGTCCATGAAAGTTATTTTGGTTTTCAGAGTTGCCTTCTCTTTTATTTGACTTTCAGCCTTGGGGCCTCTTTTGTTTTTAACTTGTCTGAAGTGGAGACATCACCTTTTAATTGGGTTTTATGAGCTTCATGCCTGTTGATATGGTCTCTCCAACTACCCTCTAAGTTCCTTGGGGGTAAGAGCTATGTCTCATTCTTCTTTACATACTCTTCAGTCCTATAGCATGTAACACCATGTTTATCATCCAGTAGGAGCCAAATAGATGCTTGCAGTGTGCATGAAAGTATCAGAGGACATAATGCAACTTTGCTTGAGGAACATGAATACCGAAGCTATGTTGAGGGAAAGTGAACTTAAAACGTGATTATATTCACTAAAATAGTCAAATACTTATAAATGTAGTGTCCAGAGTTCTCTTTCTCTCCAGTAGTTTTTAAAGAAATGTGATGAACCAAAATTCTTTATTTTCATTTATGAGAAATAAACCCATTTCTATAACTCACCTTTCAACACTTTCTTTCGATTTCACCTATGGCTCAAACTTGCTTTATTTCTGGCAGCATGTTGTCTTTTAACTGAGAAGTGGAAAGAACTCAGAACAATGACTTTCCAACTCCTCTAGTCCTTCCATAATAGTCCCTCTTAAGTGCTAAGCGATAGATAGTCATTTGTGCATTCACTGATTACATCATCCATTATACTGGCCTTGTCATGGGATCCTTTTCTTCCGTTTGGAATTTAATAACTGACTTTGTTTAATTTCATTTGTAGAAATGCATCTTACCCATTTATCCCTCCCCCCTCATTCTCCTTTGAAGCCATAGTGTCCCTGATTTTAGTGTGGGGGACCAGGGGTGGGTGGGAATTGATGCTTGCTTGGAGTTTTTAAGTACCAGAAGCAACATTATTTCTATATTTTTTGTTCTGCCACTGAAAATGCCTCAGCCCACACATAACTAGTTCTCATTCTCTTCCTGTTCCTCCGCCTACAGCATCCTTCCCTCTCCCTTTCATATGCCTGCCCCGCTTCACAGCAGGCCACTTTCCTTCACAGTTCCAGAATGGTTTCATTCATCACTGTCACAGTCCCTGTCAATGGTAAACTCTTTTATCTTGTCTGTGGCCATCAGTAAAGGAGTTTGCATTTAACATTTTAAAGAGTTTTCTTTGTTTCTGGCATTTCTCCACCCACTGATACTTGTACTTATGCGGCTTGCTGTCACCTTTTTTCCTGCCAGTTGGTTGGCAAGAACCAGTCTCCCCCAGAAAATGCAAGAGGATGGTCCTGTCACTCAGAAAATCTTTCTAATCTTAATCTGACATGGTTACAAATGCTCACGTTCTTCTTTGGGTGAGAAGGACAGACTTAAGAAGAACAGGAACAATTTGAGAATTTGGCAGAGATGGCTGAAAGTTGCAATGATTAGATTGAACACTGGGAAATTTTGGATTTGATTTCCTGCCCTGGGCTGATCTGCTGTCAGTTCTGTGTAAATTACTTGGTCTATTTATGTCCTCTTCTGTGCCATGGGGATGATATTAATTTCTAAATTGGGATGGGAGGTAGGTAATGGATACTACAATTTGAACTATTAAGAGTATCAACAATAATGATAGTATTTGTTGAAAGCTTATTATATGCAAAGATGCCAGGTGATTTGTACCCACAATGTCTACTTCTCAAGACAACATTGAGCAACTTGGGGCCCAGAGTAATTCAGTGTCTTGCTCAAGATCACACAGCCAAAGCTTGTAAGGAATGGAACAAGAATTTGAACATAGATTTGTCTGTTTCCAGAGTTCACACACATATGATGACTTTGTTACATAAAATCAGGGTAGTTCTGAGTACAATTGAGTGTTCTCAGTGATTTCCGTCTCCTTTTGCCTTGGTCTCCTTCAGGATATCGACTGATATTGGGCTTGTGTGTGATTAATAGTGTCTGTGTTTGAATTTCAGTTCAGCCATTTGCCATCTATATAACTTTGGGCAAGTTATTTAATCTCTGAGTTCCTATTATCAACATCTATAAAATTGGGATGATAAAGGATGGTAAAGAAACCTCTACCCCATAGATTTGTTGTGAGTCTTAACAAGTAAACGCATATAAACAACTTTTGCTTAACCTATTGTAACCCCTCAATGATTGTCTTATTGTCAGCTGCAGCATTATTTCCTTACAGTGCTTCTCGGCAGACATGTTCTGACTGGCTGTTTGACCATGCTCCAGATGGAGTCTTCCTTTTATACATCTCTCCCTCTTTCTTTCTCTTTCTCTCTCTCTCTCTCTCTCTCTCTCTCTCTCTCTCTCTCTCTCTGTGTGTGTGTGTGTGTGTGTGTGTGTGTGTGTGTCTGTCTGTAAACCAACTTGTTCAGTTTTTTGTTTGTTTTTATGAGAGCCCAACACAGTACCTTCCATGGTGACTGATCCTTCCAGGATAAATTCACTCATTCTGTGGTATTAGTAGTAGATGATTTATTCTTCACTAGAGTTTCTATTGACATGATTCTTTAACCCCAAGATGCAAAATCATTTTGTGCAGATTGCAAATTGTGCTACTTTAAGTCTGAAGGGAATAAGGGATGGGGTGGGGTGGGTTGTGGTATAGTTAGGACTATAGCACGTTTCCTTCAAATAGAGCAGGGCCACTTTTTTCTCTTTTATGCATACATTAACTTCCTGGTAAATTTTTTATTTGAATTATAATAATAGCAAACACCTACATAATACTTAACTTTATGCCAGCTGTTGTTCTCAACACCTCATATTATCTCATTAATTCTCAAAACAACCTTTGGGGTAGATGTTCTTATCCTCATTTTACATAAGTTAAAGCACAGAGAGGTTAAGTAACTTGTTCAAGATTCCACAACTAGGAAGTGGTAAAACTGGGATTTGAGCTCAGATGATATTTTTCACTACTAAAGTATATTGTCTCTAACTGAAGAAAAGGTTGCCTTGGCTTTTTGGTAAGTTTGAAAACCATTGATATTTAATATTGGAAATTTAGGGCAAAAACTTGTGCAAAGGTTGGGTAATGTCAGATAGGTGTCAGCCTGAGATTGTAGTTTTGATTTTTTTCAACATTTCTGTATTTTTAATTGTTTCAGCATATCAATTACTTTTTAGTAACTGACCCTGTAATTTTCAAACACTTCCTTGCCATCAGGTGGTAGAAGACAGTTGTAAATCACGTGATTCATAAAGCTTGAAGCAGACAACAAAATGCCTACATATATCTTTTTTTAATTTCCAGTTTATTTTAGATACAGGGGATACACGTGCAGGTTTGTTACCAGGGAACATTGCGTGATGCTGAGGTCTGGATTATGGATCCTGTTACCCAGGTAGTGAGTGTAATTTCTGGCAAGTAGACTTTTTTTTTTTTAACTCAGCCCTCCTCCCTCCACCCTCTGGTAGTCCACAGTGTCTATTAGTCCCATATTTATGTCCATATGTGCTTCATGTTTAGCTCCCACTTATAAGTGAGAATGTGTGATATTTGGTTTTCTGTTCCTGCATTAATTTGCTTAGGATTATGGCCTCCAGTTCCATCCATGTTGCTGCAAATGATATTATTTCATTTTTTTTATAACTACATGGTATTGCATGGTACATATGTACCACAATTTCTTTATCCGATCTACCATTGATGGGCACCTGGCTTGATTCCATTTCTTTGCCATTGTGAATAGTGCAGTGATACATATACAAGTGCATGTGTCTTTTGGTAAGAATGATCTATTTTTCTTTGGGTACATATACTTAGGAATAGGATTGCTGGGTTGAATGGTAGCTCTGTTTTAAGTTCTTTGAGAAATCTCTGATACATATGTCTTTTATTTAAAATACTCTCTTTATTACCATAAGAAACTCTTAATAATGTGGACCTTAATGTTTTCAGAACTCTTTATGGAACAAAATCAATGTGTCTGATAAATAATCTCTAACAACCATTTCATACAGAAAAACGATTGAAGGAAGCAAAGTTGTTTCACCTACAGCAAGAAGGCTTATGGAGATGAGAAAACTGTCTTTAAATATTTAAGCATCAAATGTCTGTCACGAGGAGGTGGAAGTGGGCTTGCTTTCTTTGGACTGAAGGACTGAGCTAGGATTCATATGTAAGAGTTATAAAGATAGCAAATCTTGGCTCATTATAAGGGATGGTTTTCGTAAAGAGTTTTCTTTAAAAATTTTTTTATTGAGGCACAATAGATCTACATATTTGGGGAGTACATGTGACATTTTGATTCATTTATGGAATGTGTAATGATTGACTGTTGTGTATTTCAAAATAGCCAGAAGAGAATAAGGAGGTTTTTAATGACACAAAATTTCTTACAATTTTAAAAATTGTGAGAAAATACACTTGGGGAAATAAGATTTTCTGAGCAATGGTTATCAAGCAAGCCTTCATATATATTTTTTCTTAGTTATTATTCATATTAAATGTGTCCTTTCAAATTGTTAAAACTTGGTTCTAGTAGTGAGTGGTCTCTTCTGTACACACACTACTTACTGAATACTTATTATGTCTTGGGTCTATCTTACTTGAGCTTCGGATCCCTAATCCTTAAAAAACATCTAACTTTTCACCATAGCGATTTCTATGATCAGTGAGTTAATGCCTTCCTTCAGGTGGCCCTCTTGTATGTACTACTTTGCCTTCTGATTTAACCTGAAAAACCCAAGACACTCAATCATTAGACCTGTCAGAACACTAAAATTCCACATCTCCTCATCAAGAGAAGGGAGAACATCTATCTTATTCTCTTGGGTGGTTGAACAAGCTCCCTAGTATCCAACATTTTTCCTCAGCAGTTACTCTAAAATGAAGACAGAGAGGATTATAAGATGACAGAATCTTGTAATGCAGAAATTGGAACAAAATTTGAACCTTTTAAAATCACAGGGTGAACCTTGGTGTGTAGTCTAAAATCTCTTCTAGGTATTTTCCTGTTTTGTCCCTTCAGACTCAGGCAAAAGGTTTTATCACTATATTGAGAAGCATTGTTTTGTTAAATGAATAACTATTGTTTCTATGAGAAAAGCAAACTCCAGTAAGAGCTCTTCAAATATGTTCTTCAAGACAATGCTGAGACAGAGTTGGGGTTAGATACAGAGTTGTGTCAGATTCAAGCCTAGTGAGATTTTAAAATAATTTTTAAATAATCATTTCTTGGTTGAGGACTCTTTAATATAATGCAGATTATATTAGGAACCAAGCTGCCTCCTCCCCAACCCTATTCTCAGTTTTCTGTTATTTTCTTTCCTTCCTTCCCTCCCTCCCTCCTTTCTCTTCTCTTCTCTCCTCTCCTCTCCTCTCCTCTCCTCTCCTCTCCTCTCCTCTTCTCTTCTTTTTTTTCTTTCTTTCTTTCTCGGCATCTCACTCTGTCACCAGGCTGGAGTGCAGTGGCACAATCTCAACTCACTGCAACCTCTGCCTCTTGGGTTCAAGTGATTTTCCTGTCTCAGCCGCTTGAGTGGCTAGGATTACAGGCATGCTCCACCATTCCCAGCTAATGTTTGTATTTTTAGTAAAGACAGAGTTTCACCATGTTGGCCAGGATGATCTCGAACTCCTGACCTCGTGATCTGCCTGCCTCAGACTCCCAAAGTGCTGGGACTACAAGTGTGAGCCACCACGCCCAGCTTCTTTTCTTATTTCATAAGCATGGCTAAATATTACATTTCTCCAGACTCATGTTAGACAGGAAGACAAAATGCGTCATCATGTTTTGACTAATCATACTAATGAGGGATTGATAACAAAGACAAATTAATCTTTCAAAGCAGGCTCCATTTTATTGAGGGTGCAATCTAACTATAAACCTTACTTGGTGCTATTAAACAAAAGTTCACATTTTTCTATTTGGAGTTAACACCTTTTGTTGCTCTGCCTACTGTTTAGTCTGCGAGCTACGGGAGCCGGGATCAAGTCAGGGGAGAAGCTTAGAGCCCAGCTAATATCTGATTAGCCCAGACTCACTTGAATACATGAGAAACAACTAAAGAATCCATAGAGTGCTGAAATAAGGGAGAGATGACTGTATTTTTTTAAATCGCTGATTGCAAACTGAGGATTGGAAAATAGGGGAAATGTAGTTATAACACCTGCAAAAAATGGTATTACATTTTTTACCTAAGTCAGTCAGTTGAGAGAAGCCAGCTGCTTCTCAACTACTTTTATTCTTTTCTGCACTTGTGATAAGGAAACCTCTATTAACCTGGATGCTGAGATGTAGGAAGGAGGAATGCATGAAAGGTTCTGCTTAGGAGGAGTTTTAGGACTTATAAATTCTTTTTTTCTCTCTCTCTTTTGGTGAAAATATTTCCAAAACATTGGAATAAGAATAACTACTATGTATTGGGACCCACCTGGGTTAGTGCTTACTTTATACCTGCCCTGGGTGGTAGCTGGTATATATTATCCTGATTATACAGACGAGAAATCTGAAATTCAGAGAGCTTAAATAAATTTTCCAAGGCCACACAACAAGGGAATAGAACACAAGAGGATGAAATCCAAAGCTTTTTGCCCTTGCTTTGCCCAGTTTACCATGTGAGGATCATGTGAAGCATTAGAACTTTATTTTGGTGTCAGCAACCACCTAAGCATTGGGGTTATTGCTCCGCACTTGGCTGCCTTCTACAATAAAGTCCTGTAATAGAGACTGTTTATTAAGTGGTGGTTGATGCCTAGAAGACACAGGAGTCAAGATATTTGCTTTGGGGGCATTATAATCTAATACAAGGAACAGGAAGCATGTTATAAGTCTTTTAAAAAAATCACCGTGCTCTGTCAATACACAAGAGAAAATCTCCACACATTTATGATAGAATTTCTCTGTAGCGTACAAGTTCTACTGTATAAAGGTTCAATAACTACTCAAAGGTAAACATCATTACAGGGATGTTTTAAACAGGAATTAATTTCACTAAGAAGCCATGGCCTTCTGCAGGAAATACCATGAGAATACTCAGAGTCTCCCAAGTCCTAGCCAATGTCCTAATTTTTTGTACAATCTGATGTATCTCAATTCCAGATCAATTTAGACTGACACAGTATAAATGTTCCTGAGAAGTTAACTGGTGAATACTAATTTTTTTTTTCTCAAATGAATTATTTTTAATGTGTGCTTATGGAGCAATTATAAATATCCTGTGATTGATTCCTTTTAAAACAAAGCCAGCATACCCCAGTTGAGTTGTTTTTATGTTTGTTTGTTTGTTTATCTATTAAACAGCTTGAAGTGGAGCAGATCAACACACACAAACAGTGGACAGCTCCTCAATTTATTGTAATAGGGTTTGAACTTTATATTTAAAACTATAGTCACAAATGCCAACGGGCTGTGGAAAAAAGAGGGACAAAGTTTCCTGGGAGAGGCTGTCTTTCCTCAGCGATGTGAAATGTATAGTTTGTCTGTTTTCCCCTTAAAGCAGGTGGGGATACTCAGCACTGTACTAATGAAGGAGATACTGTTTTCCTCTTAATGAGAAATGGCAGGTGAGGTAGCTTTTGGCATGTTAGGAATTTCTGAGAAATACTATAGGGATTCTGCTTTTAATTCAATCAGTTCAGATTCATGAAGCATTTTGTGTTTAAAAATATAGTGCAGAGTCTCCGAGTAGGATGTGCAAGATGAAGGAGTGTTTTAGATCTGGTTTACAGGGGAATTCTTGAGGGAAATCCTTTAGTAAAACTATAGAAAGACACTTCTTTACTGGAACCATACATTTTAGTGGTTACCTTTGGTAATCGTGGGTTAAAGCCGAACCCTTATTTGGCTGCCTTTATAACTGTAGGGGAATTCAGGTTTTCATTTTTGTTTTCATGGCCGTTTAAAAATATTAATACACTGATACAACAAAAGAGAAATAATTAAATCAGATTAAGTTTATTGTATTTTACTTAATTATATACTGAC
This sequence comes from Cacajao melanocephalus, assembly GCA_963573385.1. Taxonomy (NCBI): domain Eukaryota; kingdom Metazoa; phylum Chordata; class Mammalia; order Primates; family Pitheciidae; genus Cacajao; species Cacajao melanocephalus. The sequence continues at coordinate 969 of CAUYLG010037071.1, read as the reverse complement.
AAAAAATGTATAGTAAAGGATCCTGGATGCAGAACTACGTAATAATACTTAACCGTTACATCTTTCAAGCATTTTACAGATAATAATTTCCATAGCAAAGCAATGGAAGAAGTAAATATTATTTCCATAGATAGGCCGATCCTAGCAAAATGTGACCAAGGGATCTAGATGTAGGTTTCAAAATTCACATCTGGCCTTTTGGGCACATCTGATAAAGCATCAGCTTTGTTTTAAGGGAGATAGCATTTGTTTTAAGGGAGATAGCACTCTTCAAAGCAATCCATTTCGAAGAAAACAAAAGTATGTCTGAATTTCAAAAAATGTGTTAGTTTTTTAATGAAAACCAAGTGTCTAGCATTGAGTTAATAAACTACAGTCTGTCGGTGAATTCTGGGTGCCACCTGTTTTTGAATAAAGTTTTATTGGACCATAGTCATCCATTCATTTCTGTATTGTCTATGGCTAATTTCATGCTACAATGGTAGAGTTATGTAGTTGTAACAGAGATTTTTATGGCCTGCAAAACCTAAAATATTTACTTATATCTAGCTATTTACAGAAAAACTCTACTTATACCTGCTATATACTATTTTGCTATGTTCATTACATACAGCCAATTTAATTGTTTATTTTTTAATTTTTTTTATTTTGTTATTTTTTATTTTTTATTGCATTTTAGGTTTTGGGGTACATGTGAAGAACATGCAAAGTTGTTGCATAGGTACACATGTGGCAGTGTGATTTGCTGCCTTCCTCCCCTTCACCTGTATCTGGCATGTCTCCCTATGTTATCTCTCCCCAACTCCCCACCCCCCACTGTCCCTTCCGTATTTCCCCCCAACAGACCCCAGTGTGTAGTGCTCCCCTCCCTGTGTCCATGTGTTCTCATTGTTCAACACCCGCCTATACTTTTTAATGATCGCCATTCTAGCTGGCGTGAGATGGTATCTCATTGTGGTTTTGATTCGC